>OVAX01000353.1:0-39397 GCA_900406405.1 Lepidium africanum | reverse complement strand
TTTTTTTTTTTTTTTTTTTTCTTTTTAAGTATTCAAAAGATTAATGTTGGTTAAAAGTTTTCCTTGTGGAAAGTAAAACGGGTAGATGACTCGAGACTAAACTCCTGACAAAGCTCTCTAAGTGGTCGAACCAGTGTTGGACTTCCACAATAAAATACACCTGAAACCACACAATTTAAGTAAGAGTTCTAATATGAAAATTCGAATGTAAATAAATAAAAATGACAAGAATTAGGAGAAAAAGATAGTTACCAATTCGACAAGCTTCGTGTTTGCTTGAAATTTCAGTAAAAACCTTCCTCCAATTAGGTCTTGCAAAATGTGTTCGTATCTGATTTGTTGTAAGGATAATTCAAATTAATTTATCAAATAATTAAGATACGTGTGACTCTTTGTAGAAATCCAAGATCTATTAATTATAACGTTTTGATAAAAAATAAGACTTACTCGGCTTTCGGAGACAATATCAACACCGTTTTTGGCATGTTGAAGTTTCTGAACCATAGCGATTAAGGCAGATCTTGCATCTCCTGCTTCATACATACTCGTTAAGTAATTATGCATTTCTATTACATGCTGCCAAAACCAAAGAAAAAAAAACATTAGAGTAGTCAAAATTTATTACACAAATTTCAACTTCTAGATTTCTTGAAAAATAATCTGACTTTGGGAGCTAAAACTTTTATGAAGTGGGAATATTGAATTATATTCTTTGTAGTTTACAAAAAATATTTTCTTTTTATTTATCAGAAAATGAATTATTCGTCTATTATTGTTGAAAATAAACGTATATATAGAACTAGTTTTCAAAAATTGTGAGATTCCGTCAAAAATTTCGTAATGAATTATCGATAGATTTTCATTCGCGATGATTTATTTCAAATGTATAATTTCAGTGTGGAATAACAAAACATCATATTTCCGACAGATTCTTCTGTCTGGATTTGTGTGATTTCTTATAGTATTTGTGATAAATTTTAGAGATTACTTTCAATTGAGTAAATGCCAAATTAAATTAGTGAATAAGTAGTTAATTGTAGGAACGATTTTTAAATATGTTATTTATCGAGCAATATATAATTATTGACAAAGGTATAAATCTCAAAATAAAATCTTACAGTTTTATCATACTCGGCAATGTCATCCATAACTCCTTTAAACCAATCAAAGGAAGCTTGTTCTCTTGTCACCCAAAAGAAATATGCTCTCTGTGGAAACTTCTTGTTTCCTCCTCCTCCTCCACCACTTACACTATCACCTCCTAAACTTTCTCCTTCTACATTTCCTACACTTCCTTCATACTTTTGCCCCTATATTATTCAATTCAACATATTAGACCCCCATTATTATTACGTTTTCAACCTCACATGTGTATATGGTCAAAAATGTTTATATTACAACTTACACTTTTGGGAATCCCGGGTTTTAGATGATTCAACATGTCTTTTAAGATGCTTATGAATGGAGTTGCTCCAATCCCGAGTCCAACTAGTAAGAGAATATCGAACTTTTGATAATTTTGTGCTGGAGCTCCATATGGTCCTTTAATGAAGATTTTTGGGAATCTGTTACCAATAACTTGTTATAAAATGCATCTTACACTTCATGATTACCAAGTTAATATGCATTTAATTGGTAATTAATGGTTTATCATTCACTTACAAGACTTGCGATTCTTCAATGTGAGGATTCACACCCGCTGCTCTTGTTTCCATCCTCATAAGACTGTGTGGTTTAGGTTTTGCGGTTGCTTGATGAGGAGGTTCGCATGTCTAAGATTAGATCATTTAGATTTTGTTTAGGACTATTAACATTAATTGCACTATTAATGAATATTTTAATTAGAACCATATAAGAGTGCTAGTGACAAAACTTACCTTTGCGAATGTGCTCCTAAGTTCAGTGGTCCAATCTCCTAAGGCTCTTATGTGAACACTTAAATAGTCATCTCCTGGTGCAGAAGTGATGGAGAATGGATGCCTAAATAATAACGATCAAATAAATTAATATCACTATTTACCTTCCAATTTATCAGTTAACTTACTCAAGTATTAATTATTCTTTTAGATTACCATTCGAATTTTGAGAGATCAGGACACTTGACGAAAATGTACATGCCACTTTTGTATTTGAACCCCGGAGGTTTTGTCACGTAAAGTGCGAGAACATTGCCGGAATATACAATAGCCTAAAAGAAAAAAGAAAAAAAAATTAACATATATAATTTTAGGCTCTAACGTAGTTCGGCTTGTGGCATAGGCCCGTGTAATTTTGTTTGAGGGCTTGAGTTATGATTTAAAGAGTTTGTTATAGATCAGATTTTATCCATAAAAATAGTATATATGTGTGTGTATGTGAAAAAAAAAAAAAAAAAAAACTAGTATTAAATAGCCTGTTTTAGTTACCTTGATAACATTGACACGGTGACTGTGGTCCTGAAAGAGACGTGAGAAAAGCCTCTCAGTCGCATAGAACAACATTGGTACGGCCACATACATCCATGTCTGCATTTCAATTTACCAACATAATGATATCAAAAACTCACAATTTTTGTTTGTAATAAAGTAGAAATATAAAAAGAATGAGAATGATTACCGTCTTCTGGTACCAAGGCTTCTCGATAATAAGAAAATAGCCATGGATAATGAGAAATATATAAGCAAGAACCAACAAATGATGAGCATACCAAAACGCATTAAATCCAGCAAGAACGTTAAACGGTGGACGCAGTTTCACTATATTCCTTCTAAAATAATGCATCGCAAGTGTAAACGAGAATCCCATAAGGATCATCATTAAAACTCCTGTGATTGACACTGAAGTCATCATTAAACCTAAGTAACTTGGTTGCGTGCTTCCCAAGGCAGGTCCCGCATACCTCAAGAACACGTCATAAGAGCATGTGCTTAACCTAGGATAGTTACAAAGTATGTGGAGTAATGTGTGGAGCACAGAATGGAATGCGATCATGAAAGCTATCACTTTGTGGAAGTTAATGTTGTCATCGAATGGAACCACACGGTTCAAGAACGTTGACCTAAGACTCGTTAGGGTTTTTCTACAGACTGGGACCAAAATAAGAGCCATGTTGAGTTTAAGCGTTTCAGCCGCGCCTTTAGCGGCGCAAACGCAGCGTCCGGTAATGTTGTAAAGCGGGTTGCTCATGAACTCTTCATATTTCCACATGAATAGATAGAAGTTAATGATGAGCCACAAAATGATAACCCATATTTTCTTCCAATTCTCGTGCATCAATTCTGCGGTTACTGAAATATATTTTCTCATAGGTGTTTTGTATCGATCTGGAATCATCGCACGTGTCAGCGATTGCGATTTCTTCATCTTCTCTGTGGGATTGCTGTTTGTCACCATTCCTGTTAATAACACTTCTAATTGCCACATCTGGTAGACATTAACTATAACGTAGTTAGAACATAACTCTGCATTTGTCTCGATAATGTTCAATCAGTGAATAAAAATGAGTGACCTCAATGTATCCATTTTGATCAGGATCGAGTTCTTCCATGATCAAAGAAGCGTAAGCCGCAGCATTCTGTTTTAAGTTCCCGAGTCTATTAGCTGTGGCACTTAAGACTATGACTTCTTTCACTTCCTCTTCTGTAAGCTTACCATCTCCGTTCTTGTCACACCTAAACAACCACGATGGTTAAATCATTTAACAACATTTAGATTTATATATAATAACTTATATAAGAAGATATAAATTAATTACATGTCGAAGAAGATCTGAAGACGACAATCTAGGTCTTTCTTGATCATGTCTTCCCAAAACAGCTTAAGTTGTTCTTTGTCGATACCATCTTTTGTCTCTATCTGTCTTCTCCGACCCAATGCTTCGTAAACTTCTCCTGCAAACTCCATTGTGTCTCCCATTCCTAGTACGTTAACTCAAACTTAAAAACTAGTTTATGAACAAACATATTTTGGAAAAGTATTAGTATGTTTTTGTTTTCTTACCAATGCAGACACCAAATTTTTCTTTGGGCAACTTGCCATCAACAGAAAACTGATTAAACCGATTTTCAATCGATCTCCATGCATCTCGTTCTCGTCCAGTGACCGTTCGATCTAGGAACCGTAAGCTTTGTAGTCCTCTAGCAGCGCTAGATGTTGTCCTCTCCACTCTTTGTGGACCAGCCTTCTTTGGGGGCATTGCCGGAGGCCCAAGGTTTCCACTTTTCCTTACGCTTGGAGACCCAAGATTCCCACTCTTTCTCCAGTTTGAAACGCTTAACGTTCGGATTATCGATCCCACGCCAAGGTTTCTTGACGCATTCTTCTTCAAACCACCTTCGATTTTACTGGTATTAATGTCTGGTTCTTTGGACGTACCAGTACCCATTGAATCGATCTCTACACTCTCTAACATCCATTTTGTTGAATCCTCTGCAGGAGTGCTATTTTTCATAGTTTTCTTCTTCCTTGCAACCAATAATTGATTGAAGAGTCGTTGGATATCTTATAATGAATGCTATCTTAATTTCCTATTAAATTTGTTTTGTTTTTTTTTTTTGTTTTTTTTTTGTTAATTATTTCGGTTTCATCGATCATTCGACGAGGAGAGAAAAAAGGAGGAGAGACATTGAATTTTGTCTCAATTGTAATGTTTGTGTTAGTTTATTTACTTGGAAGCGAGATAAAATGAAGAGTTTACTAAAAATAAAAAGTTCTACGGGAAAGCATTTTTTTGAGGTCAACCACACGCAGACCAATTAAAGACCTATGAAAATAAATATTTTTTCTTTGACTCAGTACTACTAGAGAGTTTATAAAAATTAATTAAAATATTCTAACGAGGTCGACCAAAACAAGTAAGTGAAAGAAAATGGTGCGCAGTAGTTTTGGGCATGGAGCAAATATCTTTAAACAATTCAATATATGTGATTTGTTCCGTTAAAATTAGATATTTAATTTTGCGATCCGTTTCGATTCAAAAATTTATAGATATTTTAAAATTGGATATCTATTTTTTTTAATGATCCGTGGATAATGTACTCCGATTCATGTAAAATATTAAATAACAAAACACATACACACAATTCACTATTCATAAACAAAAATTTGAAACTCTTAGTCACACTTACACATATCTACATCTTAATTATCACTGAAATTATTCCAAAACATAAATAATGTGACAAATTCTTTTCTCGCAACAAAAGAGACAATGAACTCCTATGTAAGATCTAATAGAATATTTGTATAACTATAACTATAACCATTTTTATTTTTATTTTTAAATAATCAACAATTGGATTTTTTTGGCCTCTATTAACGATTATTTACCATAACATAAATATATAATATATAATATATTATTTATTCTTTAACATATGTATATACATAATTAAGAATTTAATACATGTTTATTACTAAACAAATCAGAAAGCATATCTGATATTTTTAAAAAATGATATTCGTAATTTGTTTCATTTTTAACGGATATCAGATATTGTTATTTGCTTTGCTCCAAAATTTTACAGATATCCAAAATTTTTGGATCGAATTAAAGCAAATACCAGAATCAGATCTTACATATATTACCCACCATAGTCTGTAGTATTTCTGCTCCAGGAGCAGAAGAGTTCGAGACTTGGACCAACCTGAATTTTTTTGGGCCTGTATCGGGCTTTTATAGGCAAATACTGGACACTCATATTAAAATGTTCTCAATTATAACCTTGATGCTCTTTTTCTACGTCTGAGCCAGCACGTGCACTCCTAGTGAATTCAAGTTTCAACGAGCTAGTAGAGGTCCGTGGTGATGCTACCCTTTTCGTCACGTGCCACTCAACCCCTCGCCAGTCTAAACAAGTACTGATGTACCATTTGGTCAAATGTTGTTGGTAGACCAAAAACTACTTATCTTGCAAATATGTATACAGTGAGATCAATTACTAGATCAAATTCTAGGAACCAGTAACTTGCATAGATTATGTATGCACATAGTTAGGGACACCAAAAGGTCTCCGGATTAATTAGGTATTATTTTCGGCTACCATTATTTATATTGTTCTAATAATGTTGGTTTTTCATGTATATAGTTCACATGCTCAGTGTGAACTTACCAAATTCTATATATGTAGATTTAGGAAAAAACAAAGAGAATATATTGATATTAAGATAGTAAATTTTCAAAGATCTCTTACATTAATCAAAAATTTATACACTACAAGAATGTATATCGGAATCCAACGGAATTTCTGTCCAAAAATTATAGTCAAAAAATTTTGGAGCCAAACCAACCATAACTAGTGGGGAAAAGAACATGAACGAAACAATCGAAATATTCTGGAAAACCGATATTTTCTCATGGGTAACATGTGGTTGGAAATTTCTGATCCTTTCCGACAATTGCTGATAGAAATAGCTAAAAAATTATTATAATACTCTGTTCTCGATTGTGAGAGATGTCGTGTTATTCTTTGGTCTTACTAAAAACCATCGCTTTAAAAATCTATCTCTTAAAATCTTGAATTAAAATCCTGGAAAAAGGGAAAATAAAGAAGGGTGAGTATAAATACTTAGTGAGAAGATCACTTCTGCCCACTGAGACACAAAGCTCTAACCTACTTCACATAAAATTTATCCTATTCACAGAGACATACACATACAACTTGTGTTTTCGACAAGTTGTTCCAATCAATCTTCCCTATCTTGATTTTTCCTTTTATCAATCTTTTATCAAATTTTTATCAATCGTATATCTCTTTGAGATGTCTTACAAACACACACACAAATACACTCTTCATCAATCACATTAACTAATCCTATTTTCCCCCAATCATCATTATCATAATCAAGGATAAACAATAACATAATTAAGATAAAGCTAAGTGCTCGCAAATCATATCCTCACCTTAGCCTAGACTGAAAACAGATGAGAAACGCCGTGCTAGACTGTAAGTCGATTCGCCAATTCGCTTTAACTCCAAAATCCGATCGGATACCAGATCTGGAAAGTAGACTCTTGGGGCTTTCCAACAACATGTTGATCATTTCGTGGCTCCTTATAATTCGTCGGTAAACTTCTTCTCAACATAAGTGATTGCAGATTCGATCTGCAGATTTTAGTCTTGGAGAAACCACCATAACTTTTGAGACAGAACTCCGAATTCGATTCCGCTTTTGGTTACGCCTAGATCATGAGGTCATGAACGCACACATCAAATTTCGTTTGAATCCGAGTCATATTCCTCCTCTGTTTCTCCATTAACTCCACGTCGTCAGACTTGATGACATCTAGGGTTTTTTCTTTTTAAGGTTTTCTAGGAATCTCTTGCAACTTTATAGGTATATATATACCCATAAACCTAGGGTTTTATTTACTTATTGGGTCTAACGGTCTGAATTAATCAATACCATAATCAGGCTCAAAGGGACGAGTCTCACAATCACCCACTTTCCTCATATGTCGTTTTTAATTATAATCGATAAGTAGGTAATTCCGTTTCTGTCTGTCAGATTCTAGATTCTGTCGGAAAATTCTCTCATATAACTACAAAGGATTCATTTCATCTTCACCATGTTTCTTATAAACGAGAAAGAGAAAGGAAAATGTCTTATATCTATTTTTTGGTCATTGATGGATCAAGAAAGAATTGATCTAGAGATGAAGTTACTTACCGCAGAATCTGTGGATGAGTTGAAACAATTTATGGAGTTTAAATCAAAACATAACTATCGAAACATGTTCATATCCTAAATGTCAGAATACGATATTTGTTTCTGTAAAACAATCTGCAGTCATCTTTATAGTAGATGGTTTATTCATAGGTATAAAACATAGTATTTGCATGAAGAGAATGCATCTATAATTAACTTTTTGTTCTAAAATTTATATTTGAAAAGTGTTACAAATTTCTATCTTCATATAAGTGTCATATTACTCATTTCGAATGTAGGTTTCGAAGGCTTCTTCACTCGGCCGATCATTTCCAACATGGTTACAAGAGTTTGCTATGGGTCCTCTTGCAGTTGCAAAATCATATCCAATGACTGCACTCTCGCATTTATAGTTTAAGAATTCTCCAAGAAGATATTAAAAGACAAACTTGTGATTATGGTATTTCATCTCAATCAGATGACATGTTCTACTATGGTGTATTACGAGAAATATTAGAGGCTCATTACCCGGTACTCTTGGATTTGAACTGCTATGATAATATGACCCTATTTTAGGAACCGATGTCTTCGTAGATGAGTTTGGTGTGACCACAATAAAATCTATAAAGAAGCTGCATAAATTTGATCCATTCGTACTAGCGTCACAAGATGACCAAATTTGCTATATATATTCTCTATCCACAAGTTTATAACCAAACAAATGATTGGATCATAGTGACAGCTGTAAACCCACGAAAAAAACTCTATGCTGCTTTAGAATATGATCCTATGCAGCAGGCTACGATCAGTACTATAGGACCGCTTGAGATTTCACTCCGTATTGAACTCCGTGTAAATATGACCAAATATGTTGATGCAACAGTCCATGATGATTTCAAAGGAATGTTGGTGAGTTTGGTGATCACTCATATTGAGTTCTAACCAAATTGAGACAATTTTCTTTCTAATTCTGAGTAATCAATTGTTTAGGATGTAATGTGTGTAAAATATTTAACCGTATGGCTTACAAAATAATGTTTATGAAATCTAAAGACCAATAGAAATATTGCGATAATATAATGAATATACATATATTTAAAAATTAGATAGTGTCATTAATACAGTATATAAATAACTGAATTCATTAGAAAAATATTATGCTGCACTTAAAAACCATAATATACACGTATCAAATATTATACAATTATACATAGTGTGTATGTATTTATAATTTTATATATATGTCAAAAATTAAAAGAGTACAAATCTAACCGACCACTATATATAAGGTCAGATCTTAGTTGACTTTCCTTCACGTTTTTATCAATCAGAATCAATTGGACTTGATATACTTCAACTTTGGTTCCAGTGTTTTAAATAATTACCAGAAAAGAAAATATATTTACAAGTCTCTTTTTCTGATAATTAAAAATTGTTTCTTATAGCCGATAACATTGATCTTTCAAAATGAAACCATATTGGGGCGACTCTAAACTATTTTACAAACACTATGTGGGAATAAATATGAGTTCGTATAGAAAGTATTATAGTAGTTTATAAATTATTTGGCAGATTAATTATAAATAAATTGTAAGGAAAAAAACGAAAAAAAAGAGTAAAAGGTGAGGAAAGGGAAGAGAAAGAAAAGGACTGTGATGGGGAAGGGCTTATCTTAGAGAAGGTGCATTTTGCCACACCTTTCTTTCTTTGTCACTGTTAGTCAACTTCGCACCTCTCTTTTTTTATTTCTCTCTTACAGTTTTTGATTTGAGTATTTGATAGTGATCTTGTGAAGTATGTACTTGACAAGATTTAGTGCCTCCACGATATAACACAATCGTCTCCATATATTATTTCACTTAATTGCTTTAATAAATTTGAATTTCACAAGCTTACCATATTAACTAGACTAAAAATGAAAACAAAAATAAACATGAATGTTTTTGGATGATTTAGAATCATAAACCAAAGCTGAGACTTATTAGTATTTCGATGGAAGTTAATGTTTTCATATTGTGTTTTGGATTCGATCTTCAAAATTTTGAAAAAAAATTTTTGTCAACAATTAAATCGACAAGATTTAATCAATAACGTAAACTTCATTATATCTCAAATCCTATCAAGTAGGATACTTAAAATCAAATTCTGGTAAAAAATATAGTTGGAAGTTTTAAGAGTTCGAATGTATGCTACATGTCAAATTTATAATTCACGTATAGTTTTGTAAGTCGATTGTAGATGATAAATTGTTATTTGTAAAAATTTAAAAGATCTGAAAAAGAATCATTGGTAATAGTAATGGTTAGGTAACCTTTTTATCATTCTTAGTCAAGTAAAAACCATAAATCAATGACTCTCCTTAAATTCGGGTGTCAACAAACTTACCATATATTTTATAAAATGCATGTTTACTAATTTGGTGAGTTATGTTTTTTGTTCAGGGTCAACCGATATAATTTCCAATTCATTTTTTGGTCAATACCTAAAAAGTGAAAAGAAAAATATTATATATTATTTATATATTTTAAAAATGACAAAAAATACAAATGCATCGCGTTGACTTATGAAAACAAATGAAGTATGATTACATACAAAGTTTCAAAGCCTAACCCATTTTACCTGTTTTGGAAAGTTACCTCTTCATCTTGATTCCTGTCTCGCATATATCGTGTTAGACATATATATCCACATCCACTCATTTTCACATATTGCATCCATCCAAAGCCACAAAACTAAAAGCAGCATTGACATTACACCAAATGTTAGTAACTTCATCCAGATCAGGGATAGATATTCCTTTGTAGTAAACTAGAATCACTTCAGAAAGAAAGAACAATGATCATATATGTTGATACTATAAGAGATACAGCCTATGAAAGGCTCCCTTCGTAGCCTCCTCTCTCATCTCTTGTGGACCAGAAATTAAATGAGCCCACGAAGCTTCAGCAACGATTTTCAATAATAGAAGATAAGCGTGAACCGGCAAAAAGTAGAGTTGAGAAAGCGACACAAAATCGTACAGCAACATACTAGAAAATTACAACCCACAACGCATTTGCTGTACTAAGTAATGAAGAAAGTTAGGGTTTTAGAATCCCTTTAGAATATAAGCATAGCTAAGCCAAAAAAATATTTTTCAATTAAACAGTAAAATTTGCAGTTTTCTTCAAGTCCTTCATGGTATCAGAGCTAGAAAACCTCTAAAGGTGTTAATGGCATTAGTAGAAAACAATGAAAGGTATCCTCGGCATTAGTAGAAAACAATGAAAGGT
This sequence comes from Lepidium africanum, assembly GCA_900406405.1. Lineage (NCBI taxonomy): Eukaryota > Viridiplantae > Streptophyta > Magnoliopsida > Brassicales > Brassicaceae > Lepidium > Lepidium africanum. The sequence continues at coordinate 28,499 of OVAX01000353.1, read as the reverse complement.
ATCCTCTACCTTCAAGTGTTAACATCACAAGCTATGTAACCTTGAAGCTCACTAATCGGACTTGATTTGGAAGACGCAGTTCGAGTCGCTTATCAATAGTCAGAAGCTCCTTGGATTTGTGAATGGCAGACAACTTCGTCCTCCTTCCACCACAGAGGTTCGAAATGGAGATGCTGTTGAGATCGTCCGAAATCACTACAAAGAATTTGACCTATTGTGACAATTGTATTGTAACTATGAATATTAGTAATAATTTATGACTTTTTATATACAATTTTGTTACGAATCTTGTATGTTACGAATTATTGTGACGCTATTCCGTAACAATCTGTGACAAAATTGTTACTAGATTTATTCGTCATGAGTATATTGTAACGTTTTTTTACTAATATGCAGTTGTGACACTTGTATTGTAACCATTTACAAATCATCACAAATCTGTAACAATATTTTCATATTGTGACAAAATATTCTGTATCAATATAATTTTTTTTTCTTGTAGTGAATCCAAGGTATGAAGAGTGGCTTTGTACAAATCAGCTTGTTAGATCATGGATTTTGGGTACTTTAAGTGAAGAGGTGCTAGAATATGTGTTTAATCTCTCATCTGCTCATGAAGTTTGGGTTGCCTTAGTTGAGAACTTTAATATGAGTTCCCAAGCAAGAGTGTTTGAACTAAGAAGAGCTTTGCAAGTGATGTCAAAAGCAAGAAAACCTTTCTCAGAGTATTGGAGGGATTTCAGAGCCATTTGTGACCAGTTAAGCTCGATTGGTCAACCTGTAGAAGAGTCAATGAAGATCTTTACCTTCTTAAATGGTCTAGATAAAGAGTATGACCCCATAGTGACTGTTGTTGAGAACTCTATGGCTCGTCACCCACCTCCTACATTTAATGATGTTGTAACACTTGTTGGTAACTTTGATAGAAGATTGCAGTCTAGAGAACAAGCTGTCACGGTTTCTCCCCATATGGCGTTTTAGAGTAAGTATGTTAACCACCAAAAGTCCTATGGATACAACACAAAAAAGGTTGTGGTAGCTCTTCTAGAGGTGGTAATAGAGGACGTGATGACTACTCCACAAGAGACAGAGGTTTCCACCAACAAATCTCTCCCTCATCCGCAGGTTAAAACTCTGTAGATATGTGGGAAGCCAAGACATGAAGCTCTAAAGTGATGGCATAAGAATAGGTAGCAATATGAAGAGCCATCAAAAGCTCTAGCTGCTTTGCACATCACTGATGTCACAGGACAGTTAGGTCGTGAATGGTATCCAAATACCGGAGCCACAACTCATGTTACAAACTCGCCTCATCTTCTTCAAAAGGCACAACCCTACAATGGTAATGACTCAGTTATGGTTGGAGATGGCAACTTTCTCCCATAACTCACACTGGCTCAGCTAATATAACCTCCACCTCAGGTAATTTGCCATTGAATAAGGTTCTTGTGTGTCCAAATATCACTAAATCTCTCTTGTCAGTTTCCAAATTAACAACAAATTATCCATGTAAATTTGAGTTTGATTGTGATAATGTGCGTGTCCTTGATAAGGAAACAAAGAAGTTGTTAGTTATGGGAAGAAACCTTAATGGATTATACAGGTTGGAAGGATCACATGTTCAGGTCTACTACTCATCACGGCAGCAATTAGCCTCTGATGAAACGTGGCATAGGAGACTCAGACACCCTCATGCTCAGGTCCTCCAACAAATGTCTACATCCAAAGCTATCACCATAAATAAAAGCACCAAGAAGATGTGTGAAACATGACAGCTTAGGAAGAGTTCTAGAATACCTTTTTATACTTCTTCATTTGTTGCTTCTAAACCATTGGAAAGGATCCACTGTGATCTTTGGGGACCTTCTCCTATTACTTCTGTTCAAGGCTTTAGATATTATGTAATATTCGTGGACAACTACTCCAGATTTTGTTGATTCTATCCCTTGAAGACAAAGTATGAGTTTTATCAAATCTTCATTAAGTTTGAGTCCTTAGTTGAAAATTAGTTGAGTACAAATATCAGAATATTTTAATGTGATGGTGGTGATGAATTTTTCAGCAACATATTCTTACAACACTTGCATGATTTAGGTATACAATAGCTCATTTTATGCCCCTACACTCCACAACAAAATGGTATAGCTGAAAGGAAGCATATACATATTGTGGAGCTTGGACTCTCAATGATCTTCCAAAGCAAGATGCCACACAAATACCGGGTTGAAGTCTTTTACACATTAAACTTCTTGAGTAATCTACTTCCCTCATCAGTCACTACAGATTACAAGAGCCCTTTTGAATTATTCAATGGAGCAGTTCCTCTCTATTCAGCATTGAGAACGTCCGGATGTGCATGTTATCCAACACTCTGGGACTACTCCCAAAACAAGTTTGATCCTCGATCTCTCAAGTGTGTTTTCTTGGGATATAATGACAAATACAAAGGTTATAGATGCATGATTCCATCCACTGGTTGTGTCATTATTAGTATGCATGTAATCTTTGATGAAGATTCATTTCCCTTCAACGATGAATTCTACAAATCCACAAACCTTCAGCTTACTCCATTGATTGATGCTTGGTTAAAAATTTCAGTGGAAACTCAATGTTCCAATTCGCAACCTGCAGCACTAGTGTTGCCTCCTCCTTCTCTTGTTGTCCCTATAGCATCATCTTAACAAACACAAGAAGACAACAACCTGCAGTCTCCAAAACCGACAAATGCAAGTGAGTCTATCGTAGATGGTGAACTGAGTACTAAGTATATATCATGCTTTGATCATGTTACTATTAGCAACTGTTCTAATTCACCATCACACGAGACAGATTCATATGCGCCTCCCGAAGTTCCAACGACAGAAGATAACAATGTAACAACAACAACTGAAAAATAACACTTCAACACAACAAACTCATCCAATGATAACAAGGGGAAAAGCTGGGATTATAAAACCCAATCCTCGATATGTCTTCCTCACTCAAAAAACAGCTTATCATGAACCAAGACAGTAGCTGAAGACTACAAGATGAAGGATGGACTAATGCAATGCAAGAAGAAGTCAACAACTGTATTGAAACAGGAACTTTCACTCTGGTTCCTCAAAAAGAAGACATGAATGTTTTGGGAAGTTACAAATTTGTATGTTTTTTCAATGTCTTTGATATGTTTTTAGGGTCTTTACAGGTATAATATAAGGATAATCTGGATATTGCACACGAAACAGGATTGGACCTAAATCGGAAGATTTCTGGCATAATCATTGGATCAATCGATCATACCATTGATCGATCGATCACCATCATTGGCTAAGAGCATATGCTCGACCATTTGATCGACTTCACACAACTGGATTGATCGATCAGCTCGTCTCCAGATTTATACGCTCGGCCGTTTGATTGACCTTATTTATTTTGATCAATCGATCAACATTTTGAAGTAGGAACACTCGACCTCAAGATCGACCTCATACTTTATTAATCGATCGACGAAGCATTGATCGATCGATCATTATTTTGATCGATCTATCGTCTATACTATGAAGCCTAAATCTGAATTTCCTTAATTTTGTACCAACTGGGTTTAGTCATTTAAATTAGGTTAAAATCGTTTTCCGAGAGACACAATACACACTTTACGTTATCAGACTTTGTTTTTGAGTTTGGAGGAGAAGATTTCCAATATCTATACAATTGGAAAAGATTTATAAACCTTTACTTTTAATTGCAATTACTTTTCATGCTTTCTATTATGTCTTTGAATTTCTATTTTTCAATCATGTCTGAGTAGTTCTCAAATCAAGTTTAGGGTTTTCTAGGGTTGTTAGGAAATAAACGAATGAGGGATAGATAGGTTGCTTGATGTGTTCTCCATCTAAGGATAATCTTAATGCTTAGGTTAGAGTAATTAACTAACCTATGATTCCAGATTACTAACATTCTAAAAGCTTGTTAGGAATTATATCCTCCTTAGGTGAGCAATCAATCCTTAACCACGAAAGTTGATGTCAAGGTTGATTGTGGACTTATCAAACCCATTCAATAATGCATATCTGCATCTCTAGAACCAACGATAGTTAGGATCTCTAGGTTGCTAGATATAGTAATTGATACCACGACAGTGGATTAGTTATAGTGATATGTTTGAGTCGAGACTACTATTTAAATTGTTCCCTGAATAGTTTCCTCATTCAAATTTCCTGACTACCTGATGAATTCCTTAAGCTTGGTGTTTTTCGTTATCGATTTCATATTGTCAAGTTTCTGTTTGATCCTATTTTGATTTACAACCTTAAGTTTCATCTTAGCTCTAATTTAGTTTCAGGATTTATAATGTAATAGCTTGGTCTTCATGGATTCGACCCCTAGAGTACTACTCGATTTGCTGTGCACTTGCAGTAGGAATATATGGTTAAAACTATGTGTATCATCAGTAGATGAATCTTTAAAACTAAATTGAATGCTGATGGATTACTTGAGAAACTTGGAGCTCGAGTTGTGGCTAATGGTTATGAACAAGAAAAAGGAATTGACTACATTAAAACATACAGTTCGGTGGTGACAACAACAACTGTGAGATCAGTTTTGCATCTTGCCACAATCATGAATTGAGAAATTAAGCAAATAGATGTTAAAAATGCTTTTTTTACATGGTGATTTAACTAAAACTGTTTACATGAAGCAACCTGCAAGTTTTGTGGATCATACAAAGCCTAATCATGTCTGGATATTACACAAAGCACTCTATGGTCTTAAACAATCACCTAGAGCATGGTTTGACAAATTCAGTAACTTCTTGGTTGAGTTTGTTTTCGTTTTTAGTACAAAGGATCCACCACTCTTCTGCTACATTAAAGGAAAAGATGTCAATTTGCAGCTACTATATGTTGATGACATGGTCATCACAGGAAACCAATCTACACTATGGTCTTCCTTCATTGCTAAGCTCAATAGTCAATTTCGCATGAAAGACCTAGGAAAGCTTCATTAGTTTCTTGGAATTCAGGTCCAACATCACCAAGAAGGAATGTTCTTGTCCCAACAACAATATGCAGAGGACCTTTTAATAGCTGCTTTAGTGCAAGATTGTGCTCCAATGTCCACACCATTACCTGTTCAAGTTAATAGAGTTGAAGATCAAGATGTTCCTTTTGCAAATCCCATATATTTTTGAAGCCTAGCTGGTAAGTTACAGTATCTCACCTTGACTAGACCAGATATACAGTTTGCAGTGAACTTTGTTTGCCAAAAGATGCATGCTCCAACCGTTTTAGACTTCACTCTCTTAAAGAGAATTCTGCGATATGTTAAGGAACTATATCAATGGGTCTCAGTTTCAATAAAGACACTGATTGCACATTAAGAGCTTATAGTGACATTGATTGGGCTAGATGCAAGATCACAAGACGTTCAACAGGTGGTTTCTGCACCTTCTTAGGCTCTAATCTCATCTCTAGGTCCTCAAAAAAGCAACCTATTATCTGTAGCAGCTTAATAGAAGCTGAGTACCAAACTCTGTCTGAAACCGCAACAAAAAATTGCTTGGCTAAGTCATCTCCTCAGAGAAATTGGAATACCTCTTCTCAACAGTCCAGAGATATTTTGTGACAATTTGTCATCGGTCTATCTCTTGGCCAATCTAGCATTCCATCATCGCACCAAACATTTTGAAATTGATCATCACTTTGTAAGAGAGTGAGTGGCTCTTGTCTCATTAATAGTCAAACACATTCCAGCTCACCAACAAATTGCAGATATCTTCACCAATCCACTTCCTGCTGTAGCTTTTGACTCATTAAAGTACAAACTTGGCGTTCACGTTCCACTCACTCCAAGTTTAAGGAAGGGTATAAGAGATACAACCCATGAAAGACCCACTTTGCAGCCTCTTCTCTTATCTCCTATAGACCATAAATTAAATGAGCCCACAAAACTTCAGCAACGGTCTTCAACAAGAGAAGATAAGCATGAACCTACAAAAAGCAGAGTTGAGAAAGCGACACAAAACCATACGAAAATATACTGGAAAATTACAACCCACAACCCGTTTCTTGTATTGAGAAATGAAGAGAGCTAGGGTTTTAGAATCCCTTTAGTATATAAGCATAGCTAAGCCTCTTGTAAACACCAAAAAAACATTTTTCAATAAAATAGTAAAATTTACAGTTTTCTTCAAATCCTTCAGATACCTGGCCTATCATAAAGAAATCCTAATTGAAAAAGTCAAAGACTCATATAGTAGAGATCCAAAGATTTAGAAACAAGAATTAAATGCAAAAACTTATGATTAAGCTCACTTGGAAGTTTGAACTATTAAAAGGAGAAATGGCACATAACAAAAGAAGTCGTGTCATCTTCTCTATAGTTCACATCTCAAAAGAAACCACTAATAGAATTCATTATCCGTTTACAACACTTGATCAAAGTTTTGATCTTCGACTAAAGAATATCGAGCTAAAGTACGTTTTCATGTTTTTTTGTCCTTATTAATTAAGATCTAAATTAGAGATTAATTCGTTGTTAGTAATATAAAGTGGTTATGTCGAGCTAAAGTTTGGTTTCATGTTTTAGTGTTAAGTTTTTGTTATATATGAGAAAAATCGAAGCAAACTATAGAGTAATTCAGAAATGTGGTTTTTTGGCATCTAAAACGTCTATACTAAATGGAAGTATAATAAAGTAAACTCGATTAGTAAAGCCTACCAACATCAAAGTGTTCCTACCTCCTAATAAGTATTTTATTAACAATTGGATCGGAGAGATATAATCCAAAACCCAAACTTTAAACGATAAGACTGTGTCTTTACATGGAATCAAACTTTGGTGAAGAAGACTGTAAAGACTGCAAAGACAATTATCACTTGGCAACAAAGTCACTTTTTATTTTCGTGTGTGTTTGTTTAAATCTGATTTTCATGAACTATCAGTAAAAATAAATAAATAATTGCAAAAACAAAATTAGAAAGATTAGTATGAATCTGGCAAAATATATGATATAGAATAAAATCCAAGGAAGTTAAAAAAAAAAAAGAAAAATGAAGAATCCAAAGTTAAACGTGAAAAGATTGATGAAAAGGACAGAGAGTAAACAATGAAATGGAGAATATGTGAAAATGGTGGAGAAACTATTGTGCTTGGGTTGACCTTTTTCTCTTTCCAAAAGATTGGACAAAATGCATAGAAACACATGCACGAGTCCTAATTAACACAATTTATATATTAAAATTGAAAAGAAGATAATAAAACAAAATGATGGGATCGCTTAAAAACATCTAAATCACACTGTCTTTCTTTGATTTGTCATGAACATACTTTTCTTTCAACCAAGAATTAAGCAACCCTACACATTTTATTTCTTTTGTTCATAAACTCTTTGTGTACTCATTGCCTACATTTATGCTATTATTATTGCTTTCTATAGCCATCGACTATGTTATTTGCATATTGCTATTAATATATTAATTGTGAATTTAAGCATCTCTCATTTCATTGTCTCGGTCCCCCTTAACTCTTCTATTAATTATTCAGGTAATGCATGCCTTAATGGTATAAGGAGGAAGTACATTTCGCTAAATTATTAACTGTTTATTTTTATATTATTTTAGTAGAGTTCGAGTTTAGATACTTTTGTAATTTTGTGTAATAGAATTTCTAATTTGAAAAAATTAAGTTATAAATTAATGTCGTGATAATTCTTTGGCCCAAAAAGCTTTAAAATTTTTTTTTAATATTATCTTTATATAACTTAGATAGTCTATACTTTTAAGATAACATTAGAATTATACCCACATTATAGTGTAAGATTTGATTTTTTTTTTTAATCGTGTTCATTTAGGTTCTTAGCACTGTGTTGATATTTTAAAATTCATTTTTGAGATATTATTTTAGAGGCTCGAAAACAAAACCGAAATTAACCACAATTAGAGGAGTCTAACCCAACAAAATATTCCAATGGATCCTAATGTATGTGAAAAGCCCAACCAAAGCCAAACTAGAACCAAATTAATAACCAAATTTTAGCTATTTAGAGTTTTTCCATTAAATTTTTTTTAATTTTGAATTTTTATATAAAAATACCATAACTCGAAGTCGATCAATACCGAACCGAACTTTATCCAAAAAATAAAATAGTCGAATAAGTCTTAAAAAATAAAATACCAAATTAGAGGAACCGAACTTGACAAAATACCATAATGGTCCTAAATCTATGTACCTAGAAAACCGAATCCAAACTCAAACCGGAACCGAAACAATAACTAAATTTGTACCCGATATATTTTTCTTAACTTTTAGATTATTTAGAGTTTTTCTTATCAATTTTTTTTTTAATTTTGAATGTTTATATAAGTTTATAACCAAACCCACATCAAACCTAGTAATAATCTATTTTTGAATTAAGGCATTATAATATTATAATATATATTAAGGCATTATAATGTATATACACATAAGACTAAATTCTTTTTAAGAGATTTTTTTCTTTAAATTATTATTAATTTGAATATTTATATACAGATTATAGTTAAACCTATCTTACACATATTTTTTAGAGTTTTTACAAACCATATATTAATTTTATCCTAAAATTTATACCACAGCCAAATAAAATCTCTCAAAATATATTGATCAAACAAACTGTTTATTAAGAAAAAAAGGTGAACGTCTTCTATTTTGATAAACTTTTCTAACAAAATTCTAGAGAATCTAGATTTTTAACTAATTTTCTTTTTATTGGATATAATAACCAAAACTAGCTACTTGGCAAATGGCTTTTAGCTTAGTGCTAAGCGGTAAGTCAACTAAAGGCAGACACATTTGTATATCTCGTGATCGAGTCTCGCTGTCTGTACTATGCAGAAACTTGGCTAATAAGCCGGCTAATTGTGGCTCAATATTGACAAAAAAAAACTAGCTACTTGTTTTTTTTTTTACACATTTGACCGCAAACAATATATTATCAATTTTATTTTTAAAAATGTTTTAGCAGAAAAAATTAATTTAAAAATAAAACAAACCTAATTCATTATTAATTATAATACATCTTATATTTTTCAATTTAAAAGCCCCAGAAAATGTAATTATCTAGAGGCTCTGAAAGTAAATGGGTTTTTATACTTACTACATCCAAGTCATGTCATTCTACTTGTCCGAAAAACAAATATAAAAAAAAAATGAGTTGTCATATTATAGAATTACAAAATAAAAAATGAGAAAATGTGAGAAATGACCATTTTTACGCCTCAGAGATGTTCTTTTAACCAAATTTTGTCAAACCATCAAAGTTAATCTATCTATATAGGGTCGACGTGCTATTTTCCCCTCGATAGTTTCAAAAGTTTCCATATGTACCCAATTATTTGGCTCGTTAATTTGTCCTTCGTATAAATTTATGACATCAAAATCCCCCTTTCAGACTATTAAAATTTTGATTTCCTCCCAACAGTATAATTGGTTATCATGGTAAACCGTAGTTAACTTTAATTTAAACATAAAACAGGATTAAACCGTAATTGTTCAATCTTTGACCCGATTATAGACCTGATTAGCCTAACCAAAACCCAATTTAAATTAAACCCAAATCAGAACTTCTAAACCTATCACGAAATCAAATTGGGGAAAAAAACCCTAGAAACAGTAATCAACGAAAAAACTTGCAATTGGCCATGGAAGTGGAGGATTTAGGTGACGATGAAGGATCTTTGCATGGTGGAGGTGGCTTTCAGATGGTGGAAGAGGTGGAGAAGGAGATTCGTGAGAAGTATAATTTTGATATGGAAGACCATGTCGAGAAATGAAGCGACAAGGCTCCAATCCGACGCAATTATACCGTCGGGGGGAAATCAAAATTTTAATAGTTTGAGAGGGGGATTTTGATGTCATAAACTTACACGAGGGGCAAATTTGACAAGCCAAAGAACTGGGTACATATAGAAACTTTTGAAACTATCGGGAAAGAAATAGCACGTCGACCCATCTTATATAAAGTAAAATGTGCTTCCTTCTTATAAAACCATATCATCACCTAATTGAACACAAATCATTTAAATTATCATATTTGAATCTACATCTCAATTACAAACAAAAATTATTCATTCACTTTGTAGTTTCTCAAAAACAAAACCAAAAAATACACTCTTATAACAATATATATATATAACAAATTATATGTATACTAAATATAATAAATTAACAAAAAAAATTATAGTACTACAATATAGTATTATATGACTAAAATAAAAACAGATACGTAAGTAAATATAAAAAATTTAAAGATAAATATCAAAGTTATATTCTCCAAACGTACGTTAGAACGCTAAAAAGTCAGAACGTAAAGTATAAAAAAGAATATGTAATTATTTTTACTTTCTCCAAACATATGATAGCGGGTATAAATATGAATACGTAATTACTTTTACTAATTATTTTGATCCACACTTTTGACTCCTCATATACCCAAGCAATAAAATAAATTCATACCTATTGAAAACACACATAAATTGCTAGTTTAACTCTTTACTAGAAAAATAAATTTCTAATCATCTTTAACATATAAATATTATTCAAATTTTGTTCTTAAATCAACATATAAAACACTTAAGAATATAAGAAATTACTTTTATAATCAGTTATTTCAATATTACAAAACATTTTACATTATATGTAAATTTTTACTTTATAAAATAAATGTATATTGTTTTAATACATACTCCAAGACAAATTATAAAAGTTTACTCCTATTTTACATAGTGAGAATTTCAAAAATGCTCTTTTTGACATGTCTTTTTTTCAAAATCTACCATTTTTTTGAAATTGGCAGAGAGAAATAAGCATGAAGTGGCACATTTTGAAAATTTTCATGTTAAAAAGAGCATTTCTTAAAATTCCTTTTTTATTATTACATACAATTAAACTCAACATTTTCACAAAATAAATATTTATTATCTACATATATCACATCAATATTACAATAATACAAATCTCACCCGAAAAGGGGATCACCAACTAGTATAAAAAAGGAGTTTCCATATATCTTTGTTTTCTCTCAGGCATCCCGAGGTTGTTTCATCTCTAGCTGTTTCTTTCCTTAAAAATTAGTGTTTTGAAAAATAATGCATAGTGGTTTCCATTCCAACGTAGTATTGTGTCCATAAAAGAAAACAATTCATCATGATGCTAATTCTTATGAGGAGGCTGGATCTGTAATTTAAAGTTTTGTATCCCGACCCAAAACACTTGTCTTGAGAGTTTTCTCTTTTATTTTTTTTTGGTTCGGTGGAAAGACTTGAGTTATATACCATCTCGGTGTGGTATAATACACGCACTCTTCACAGAATGTTGAACTTTAGGTAGTTTCTTTAATCTTGTTTTCATAACAGCTTTTGTTTCAGTGGTACTACTAGATAATAACAAAATGAAAATGAGCAACAACATGACCAAGAGACTAACTTATGCTGAAAAAGGGAAAATAGTAAGAATAAAGGAAGAAGCAGAAAATGTTCACCTAGTTGTAGTTCATTCCTTTGACAACGTAGAGCTCAAGAAAAGACATGCCTAAACCCTAAATAGTAGGGTCACAAAGACCATACAACAAACGATTTAGTTGCTAATAGCGTTCCTTTCAAGCATTTGGAACTCCTCTTTGAGAGCAACATGTTCAGACTTGGGCCAAGGCCTCTTTCAGTTTCAATTCACTAGCGAGGAGGATATGCACTATGTGCTCAAGAATATACCCTCCCACTTAGGCAAATGGATGATAATCCTCCTAAAATAGGAAGATTATGTTGATCCCAACTTCCTAGTTCTTATTCCACACTAGATCTGAGTCCAATGACTGTCGGTCCATCTACAGAGCCTTTAAAATTTAACAAGCATTTGAAAGAATATATGTATCATGGAAGCAGTGTATATTGCACAAACAACAACCAGAATCCGAGTTTAAATTAATGGATTGAAATATCTGATAACGAAAATCATTGTGGAGTTTGCCAATGGTTCTGAAGTAATGGTCCACTTGATGTATGAGAAGTTGGGGAACCATTATTACCATTGCAAAAGACTTAATCATGACATGAAAGGTTGCACTTTTGGAGCACTTCATCATGAAGAGGAAGGAAGATCTATGTCCTCAAAACCCAGCACTCATAGTTTGGGAGAAATGAATAGAGATGGAAATAATTACCGACAAATCAGATTACCTCTGGGTTGGAAAAGAATAGACTAAGAGAGCATACCACTAATTACCCATATCAGAATATCATACCTAGGAAAGAAGCCAGAGCATCGATTAGTCAATATTTTGGAAAGAAAATGAATGACTCTCAAGAAAACAGGTCTAATCAAATATGGAAACGAGTCTAACATAATCCAGATAATCAACACATTAGTGGGAAATCCGTAATGGACCTACTTAAATCAGTGAAATCACCTCAAATTCATTTAGTAATAGCAAAGAATAAGAAGGCTAATGACCTACCTTAGGAAGTTGTAGTAGAAGCTAGGGGTCAACTCTATGACATTATGAATCAGATGTAAACGTGGTTAGCCCTACAGAGAGTGCAGCCCAAAAACTATGATTACAAATGGCAGAATAATTCGGAAAGGAAAGAGCATCCCTGATAAACCCAGATAAAAGCAAAATTTCATCATCACCCCATGGTAAGGATATTTTAAACAGAGTTCCTGCTCTCCAAAGGCTTGACCCAAATACTGCATAGGATCCATATAAGGTAGAAGGATCAACAAGTATCATGATGATATCTCCTAGGACCATTTTAGGGATAAATGAGCGACCATTCACTGCATTAGGCGATGGGATCACAAAGACTTGGACCATATGTTGTAGAAAACTCAGATGAGTTAATAGAGCATCTAAGAATACGATCGGATCCCCAATGATTAGTTCTAAGAAAAATAATCATTCAGTTTCACCATGAATATAGCTCAGGGAGAATTCCAGCTCTCTAAAGACTTGGACCAAGTGGTGCCGATGACCCAAATCCCCTAAGTCCCTTTAGAACGAGTTAGCTAAAAGGAAGCTAGGAAGGCTTATAACAAAGAAGAAGATAATGATCAGTCATTAAGTGCTCCCTAGTAATAACTTGAGAAATACGAGAACCTTAATGATAAAACCTTCTCCGAGGAGGAGACTCCTGATGGAAAATACTAAAAGAGTGAATGCATCAGATCAAGCGGGTCCTTCAAATAAAAATTTCTAATTGAATAAGCAGGATCCAAGCCAATGAATCAAAGCTGATGATGCGATTAAGGAAGAGCGCTCAAGAAGAATTCTAGTAATGGAAAGGAAGAACTCTTCTTCCTTAGAGATAGTGAGTTGGAATTGTCACGATCTGGGAAATCCCTTAATAGTTTGTCGTTTAAAAGGTCTACAAGCAAGATATAATCCAGACATAATTTTTCTAATGGACACTAAGAACGAGATGAAGTATTTTTTTTAAAATAGCTAATCTAAAGTTTCCAAATCACAAAACAGTACCTCCACAAGGGCATGGAACTGGAGGCCTAATTATCCTGTGGTTATATATAATTGATTAAATATCCAGTCAGCTTCACCAGATTTCATTGACACTCTGATTAGATATGGAAACAAGAACTTTTATGCTTCTTTCACATACTACAACACAGATAAAGCTTGAAGAAAAGAAATATGGGGTGAAATGCTAGATATAACAAATATTAAAAACTCACCTTGGATGTTGATGGGAGATTTTAATGATAATTTATCCATTGATGAGAAAAAAAAGGGACCAATTTGACTTGAGAGCTCTTTTGTTGACTTTATAACCTTTGTATTGGAAGCTGGTCTCTGTGATCTAAATTTCTCAGGAGACTCACTATCTTGAAGATGATTTTGGCATGATCATATAGTCCACTATCGCATGGATAAGGTAATGGCATAAGATAAGTGGTTTGACATGTTCACTACAAGCTGATCCACTTACGTATAATTTAAAGCATCAATTCATAAACCAATTTTTACCTGCTTAGAACCTGAAAAGAAAAGAAAACCAACCATTTTCAGATACAATAAAAGACCTAAAAATAATGAGAAAGTGAGAAAGATCATTGAAAACGGTGGAATCCATCACAACAAATTCCCCTCAAATTTAGATTAAGTAGAATAAGAAAAGCCAAATAGAGCAAGGAAAGAAATAGAAATAGCTGAGTATGCATCAAAGAATGTGAAAGAGAGTTGGAGGAGTAATGATAAGTCTTTCAAATGACACAATCGAAATCAAAGAAATCACTCTAAGGATGCAAAAGCATATAAAGATGAGAAAGCTTTTTGGAAACAAAGAAGTATGATCCTTTGGTTACAACTAGGTGATAAAAAAATTTCTTAGTTCCATGTTGTAACCAAATCAAGGAAGATAAGAAACTCATTTTCTGCAATAGAAGATCCAGAAGGTACCAAAATTTTTAAGGATGAGGAAATTTCTCAAGTGATAACTGATTATTTCAAGCTTATGTACACATTTGCTAGTCAAATATGTTTTGATAGTGGTTGAGGCTTTGGAAGGGAAAATCACCAAGGAAGAGAATGAGGTTCTAACCAAAGAGTAGTTAGTTGAAGAGATAAAGACAACAACTTTCTCAATTTATGTTGATAAGGCCTCTGGCCCAGATGGGTTCTCGACCTTTTTTCTTCATACCAAACTAAGATATAGTAGGCACTACTATCACCAAACAAGTTCATGAATTTTTTTAGAACAGGTCTGTTGCTAAATTCTCTAAATGCAACATACATCCGCCTAATTCCTAAGGAGTCTTCACCAAACAATGTTGCTGAATATCGACCGATAGCACTATAAAACTATGCATACAAAGTGATTGCTAATTATTATCTACAAGGCTAAACAAAATTTTGCCAATGATTATATCTCAAAACCAATCAATCTTTGTGTCGGGTCGGTTTACCTTGGATTATGTATTGATCACACATGAAATCCTCCATTATCTCAACCTATCTCAAGCTCACAAACATGGGGTTATGGAAATTAAAATGAATATGAGCAAGACAATTGAGATTGGGGTTTTATAAGTGAAGTGCTTACTAGGTTGGTTTCCACCAAAGATAATGAATTGGCTACTAGAATGTATCACTACGGTGACCTATGCTATCATAGTAAAAAAGAAACCAAAGGGATGGATTGAACCTACAAGGAATATTAGGCAAGGAGATCCTTTATCCGCATACATATTTATAATTTGTAGTGAAATGTTTTTAAAGTTATGTCGAAGGTTCAAGAAATTGAACTATTACCAGGTTTGAAGGTCTCCCACAATAGCCCAAGGATAAATCATCTTTTATTCATCGATGATACGATGTTCTTCTGCAAAGGCAACACAAAAAACATCAACAACCTGCTGGAAATCATAGGTTTATACGAAAAAGTATCAGGTCAGGCTATCAATAAACAAAAATCTGCAATTACCTTCTCTAAAAAGATATACCAAAACCATAAAAAGGTACTATAGCAAAGGTTACAAATAAACTCAAATGGAGGTGTATGCAAGTATCTCGGTCTGCATAAGCACTCTGAGAGAAGAAAAATATATCTTTTCAATAATATTATTAATAAGATACATCAAAAGAGCATAAACTGGACAATCAAATTCCTTTCCTAAGCAGGAAAGAATGTTATGTTGAAAATTTTCTTGAGTGTTATACCTTCTTATGCCATTACATGCTTCAGAATGCTTTCATCCTTACTAAATCGAATCCAATATGAACTCATCAAATTATGGTAGAAAATCTGGGAAAAAGAACATGGCATAATTAGCATGGGAAAGATTGAAAAGATCAAAATGAGAAGGTGGATTAGGTTTTAGAGATGTTCATGCCTTTAATATAACCCTGGTAGCAAAAATCAATTGGCACATCTTAATAAATCCTAACGGTCTCCTTGCAAAATAATCCAGTTATGAAGATTTCCTATCATGTTTATCAACCATCATCACGCTCTCACGCATGGAAAAGTATCTTAAAAGGAAGAGACTTATTGATGGATAATATAGGATGGGTCATAGGACATGGGCAAAGCATTAATCTGTGGTTGGATAATTGGCTCTCTAAGTCCTCCTTTAGAAACACAAACCTGATGCATAAAGCCTAGCAAATCAAATGCAAATGATGAAAGGATTTGGATCCATCACGGTAATAGAGATTACATAGCAAAAACTGGTTACTATGCAATCTTAGAATAACAAAAATCAACCCACAATCAATCTACAGATGCAATAACTGATTGAATAAAAGAGTTTTGGAATGTATCAATGTCTCCTAAGGTTAAGATGTTTCTATGGAAATGTCTAATTGGAGCTTTACTAGTGGGTGAAAGATTGAGAGCACGTCGAATTAAAATCGACATAAGATGTAAAATCAGCATATGTTCATCTCGTGTGAATTTACTTGGAACATTTGGAACCTCTCACCGTTTGCAACTGATATCTCCATATCTGGAATCACTTCATTTCCACAAATGTGGAGAAAGGTTCGCCAACTTCTAAGCCTCCCACCTACATGAATCTTAAGCAGATCTTTAGCTCTATAGAACCTTTCGGAGACATGGAAAGAACATAATTATCTGGTATTCAACAACAAAAATCAATCATGAATTGGTACCCTAACTACAACGATTCAGATGGCGAAGGAGTGGAATAATGCTTAGTATGCGGAAAAGTTTCACTCATCAGACCAAAAAAAAGATCAAACAATTCAAAGATCAGAGTTAACCTACCTCAAGACAAGGTAATCTGTTTCACAGATGCATCTTGGCTCTTTTCCTCTTTAGTGGCAGGTTTAGGATGGATCTTTGAGAGAGATAATCCTCACCATTTATCGGGTTCAGAATCAGTCTTATTTTTTTGATCCCCTCTAATGGTGAGTTTCTGGCAGTTTCAAGTGCTCTGCTTCACGTTATCTCGGCCGGAATTCAAAAAATTGAGTTGCGATCGGACTCTTTTACTTTATTCCCTGCCATTAATGAAGGCAGGAAGGTTTCCATGGAATGTTGAAAGACATTACCAATCTTCTCCCTTATTTTAATTTAATTAGTTTGAAGGTTATTTCTCGTTCCTATAACGAGGTGATATGTCTGCATTTTGGCACATTTAGTGCACATTGCATCTATATTCATAGCATTCTCATCATTCTAGAGTCCCTTTTTAGGTTCATATTGCATACATATTGCATACATATTGCATATAGAGTTGTTTAGGTACTTTCAGAGTTACTTGGACGTGCGGAGCATCATAGACGTGGACTCAAAGGAGAAACACAAGTTTGGAGCAAAATTGGACCCTATTCAGTTTGACTCTTTCACTCGACTCGCCATCCCAAGGCGAGTTAACACTCAGAGAAGCACAATGGAGGCGACTCGAACCTATGTCACGGATGCAAGAAGCGAGTAAACCAGTTCCAGGATACAAAAATAACAACTCGCCTGCTTGACTCTCTGTAGCCAGTGAGCAGACTTTCTCAAAGGCAGACCAGAAGCAACTCGGAACAAGGACTTGAAGTGTGGGGCAAGTGGCATCTCAGTTTTGGAAACTCGCCTGTGCAACTCGCTGACAGAGCGAGTTAACATCCCAGAATCTTATTTTGTTGACTTTTTCTCTATGTTAACCTTTTCAGGGTGGGGCTTTTTGGACTATAAATAGCCCTTTTACCCTTAAGAGCAGACATTCAGGTTTTATTTTCCAGATTTGAGGATTGAAATTGTAGTTTTCTCTCTTTTGTTCATGGTTTAATGATTAGATCATGAATGATTGATTGAGTTTCAGATTTAGCTTGTTTAATAAATCTTGTTCATCTTTCTCTGCTCTTTTTTTTAATTATGTTCTCTATTTTATTTTCTGGGTTTAAGCTTATTTCCATGATCCTTGAGTAGATTGCTTAAGGGAATTGAGGACATGGGTTATATATTGGTAGATTTAGTGATCTGATTGCTTATCCAAGATTGTTCATGCTAGATCTCTCCATTCTAGGTGTTCTTCATGCTTATTTCATTTTGGCCATGTGAGATCTGATCTCATGCATTTGTGCGCACAAGGTGTTTGTAGAAATGCTAGATGGAACCTAGAGTTGGAATCTGCTCCTTTTGCCTAAGAGATTAGATGCTTAGGGTGCTGGTTAGGCTAGATAGATAGTTCTTAATGTTTTCCTTGATGAAGTCAACATGAGAATGACTTTGATTGTAGCTAAGAAAAGGTTAGATTTCATGAGAGTGAATCTGATTGTTGTTGTTATCTATCGCTTAGAGATCATCCATTAGGTTGTTGGATAAATAATTATTCACTAAGACTGCTGAGATCGATGACCCTAGCTCCTCAAGACCCCTCCTTAGTTCGTTTATTGTTAGGTTCAATCACTTCCATTTCGATTGTAGTTGTTGCTCTGTTTTTATGTTTCATAATCTGTTTCTAGATCACTTTGTTTTGCATGCTTGAATCTTCTCACTTGGTTTAGATTACGCTTGAATTGGATAGCCTAAGAATACCCTTAGTGCTAGCAACATGCTTATTTCGTTTGATACCTCAAGTACTACGAGGATTTGATAACACAAAGAGGTTGTAAAGCCTTGTTATCAAATTGGCGTCGTTGCTAAATTAAGTGTTTTGTATGCTACATTCTAGGTCTTCCGATATCTAAGATCAAGCCTTTGTTACTTTTATCACTGCATTTCTCTGTTTTTGGTGCGTTTCAGGTCGACTCGCTGTGCTTACTTGCCTGCACATAGCGAGTGCAGCACAACTCGCTCACCTAGCTAGCCTATTTATGGCGAGTCATACCCTGAGTAGACAGACTTTTGCTAGCTCGCCTACACCACTCGATCTCCTTGGCTGAGTCAGTCTCTGAGTCTGAAGTTTTTGGGTTACAACAACACAGTTCAGAGGTTGAGTGTTTTGTTTGGGCACCATGGATGACACCATATCATAGGAGTCATTAGAGGGATTACCTGTAGCTTCTCCCCCACGTATCATTGGAGCCAGTGATGTTCCTGGTATACATTTCAGCGCCATGGAATCATACAACCTGACGTCACAACCATTTACTTCGAGATAAAGCATAGTATGATCTCCATAGTCCATAACAGCCAATTTTGTGGATTACCAAATGAAGATCCCCTAGATCACCTACATGAGTTCGAACGCCTCTGCGAGCTTACAAAAATCGATGGAGTTAGTGAAGATGCATTCAAACTCCGATTGTTCCCATTCTCACTTAATGACAAAGCTCATTCATGGGAAAAGCATTTACCAACATGATCAATCACTACTTGGGATGGATGTAAAGCAGCCTTTTTGGGGAAATTCTACTCCACTTCTCGCACCGTCAAACTCTGAAGTTCCATTTCCAGCTTTACACAACTCCCAACTGAGTCATTCTATGAAGCTTGGGAACGCTTCAAGACTTACCTGACACAATGCCCACATCACGGTTATGACACTTCCACGTTGCTCAGTACATTCCATAGAGGCATTCTCCATAAATACCGCATATTCCTTGATACAACAAGCAACGGTAATTTTCTAAACAAAGATGTCGATGATGGTTGGGAACTTGTTGAGAATCTTGCACAGGCTGATGGACAATATGGACCTGAGGATAATCGTTCGGTTAAAACCGAGGATGAATTGAGCTCACCAAGCAAGAAACATTTCCAGCTCATGAATGACAAGTTAGACAAGTAGTTGAACACAGTACTCAAGCTAACTCATGCTATCTCCGAAGAAGAACAGTTTGAAGATGCAGCCGATGATCTATTTGAGGAGGCTTGCTATCCACAGAAGTAGGGAAGCAGCTACAAGCCGAACAGCAACTACATACACGCCACTCATCCTACTTCTGTCTTCAATCCTCCAATAACTCAGGATGTATACAAGTTGCTAAAAGAGATACATTAAGGTCAGAAGAACTCCATTGCGGAGTTAGCGCAGAAATTCAACAAATTTAATACACAAACAGACGTATCACACAATGAATTGAATACCAAAATGGAAGCGTTGAATGCTAGGCTGTTATGTGTTGAGAATCAGCAAGCAATCACCCAAAAGACTCGTCGTGAGCTGATTTTTCACACCACAGACACTGGTGATGCTGAGGACATCATTGTTCAAGAGGGGGAAGATGGTTTAGATCAGAAATCAGTTGAGAATTCAACACCAGAAAGCGAACTCGCCTACCCAACTCGTCATACAAGTGAGCAAGTACAGAACTCCCAAGACCTGTCTTCACCTAAACTTAACCCTGAGAGCTAACTCGCCTATCCTACTCGCTGTGCAGTGCAAGTTGCTCCTTCTGGCCATCAGAATCAAGATTCTACCAAGCCTAGATTACCCTTTCCTCAGAGGTTTAAAAAAGACATTGCTTCCAAATACAAAGCTCTATTCAACAAGCATGGCCAAGATGTCCAGCTCAAAGTCCCCATCATAGATGCTCTCATAATGATGCCCCTTTTCCAAAAAATTTTAAAAGATGCAATCAAGGAGAAAGCCAAGGATATCGAAGATATAGTAGTCCTCACCCATGAGATCAGTGCAATCATACAAAGTAAAGATGTGCCCAAAAAGAAAGCTGATCTCGGGACGTTCACCATTCCTTGTGCACTTGGTCCACTATCTATCGGCAGCTGTCTATGTGATCTTGGAGCTTCAATTAGTCTAATGCCTTTGTCAGTAGTAGAGAAGTTGGGTTTCAAGGAGTATAAACCATGCAATATTTCATTAATGCTAGCAGATAGATCGGTGAGAATTCCCCATAGTATACTTGAAGATTTGCTTGTTCGATTAGAAAATGTTGATATTCCCACAGACTTTGTTGTTTTGGAGATGAATGAGGAGCAAAAGAACCCGTTACTCTTTGGAAGGCCATTTTAGCTACAGTTGGCGTAGTGATCGACATTCCAAGGGGAGAAATTGAGTTGAACTTGGGAAAGGATCTAAGGATGAAATTCAATATCAGCGAGGTTATGAAGAAACCAACCATTGAAACTCAAGTCTTTTGGATTCAAGAGATGGATGGATTAGCAGATGAGTTGTTGGAAGAACTAGCAGCTGAGGATCAATTACAAGTAGCCTTAACCAAACCAGCTAGTGATGGGTACTTGAAAGTAGAAGCCAAGTTTAACAGCAAGATTCTGGATTCTCACAAACCAGTAAAGAGCTCGATGGTAATAGAAGAGCTGGTGGAAGCAAGTCCAAATATCAAGGCCCTCATAACAGGAGTCCATACCTCAGAATATCGGGATTTAGCACTTACTCCTTTATAGGAACAGCAGCAACTCGTCATACATACAGTTGAGTCGTCAATCTCTGATACCAAAGATGATTGGTCCGAGTTGAAAGCGCCTAAGGTAGAGCTCAAACCACATCCAGCCGGGTTAAGGTACACTTTATTGGGTCCTAATGAGACTTATCCTGTGATTGTGAATAATGCATTGGATGATGAACAGCTTGATATGCTACTAACTGCTCTTAGGCATTTTAGAAAGGCTACAGGATATACTCTTAGTGACATTAGAGGAATCTTGCCTAGTTTCTGCACACATAGGATACATCTTGAGGATGAGTCGCACTCTAACATAGAATCTCAAAGGAGATTGAACCCGAATTTGAAAGAGGTAGCGAAAAAGAAGATTCTTAAGTTGTTAGATGCTTATGTGATTTATCCTATTTCTGATAGTAAGTGGGTATCTCCTGTGCATTATGTTCCAAAGAAAGGTGGTATAACTGTGGTTAGGAATTATAAGGACGAACTTATACCAACTAGGACCATTATTGGGCATAGGATGTGTATAGATAATAGGAGACTCAATTCCTCTACTAGAAAGGATCATTTTCCATTTCCTTTTATTGATCAAATGGTTGAGCGCCTAGCAAACCGTAGGTATTACTGTTTCCTTGACGGGTATAGTGGATTCTTTCAGATCCCTATACATCCGGATGACCAGGAAAAGACTACTTTTACCTGCCCATATGGCACCTTTGCTTATAGACGTATGCCTTTTGGATTATGCAATGCTTCTGCTACTTTTCAGTATTGTATAACATCTATCTTTTCAGATTTGATCGAAGAGACGGTTGAGGTATTCATGGATGATTTCTCCGTGTATGGCTCTTCTTCTCCTCCTGTTTGTCAATCTTGTGCAGGGTCCTTAGCAAGTGCGTGTAAACCAACTTGGTGCTGAATTGGGAGAAGTGTCACTTCATGGTTGAGGAAGGGATAGTCTTGGGTCATAAGGTTTCAGCAAAGGGTATCGAAGTTGATAGAGCCAAGATCTACGTGATGATTCAGTTGCAGCCCCCTAAAACGGTTAAGGATGTTAGGAGCTTCTTGGGAAATGCTGGTTTTTACAGGAGGTTTATAAAGGATTTCTACAAGATAGCTAGACCACTCACACGCCTACTATGCAAGAAGGCGGAGTTCTTGTTTGATGCTGAGTGTTTAGAGGCATTCAAAAAGATGAAGGAAGTATTGGTGTTTGCTCCTATAGTCCAAGCTCCAGATTGGGATTTGCCGTTTGAGATCATGTGCGATGCTAGCGATTACGCTGTAGGAGCAGTCTTGGGCCAACGAAAAGATAAGAAGCTGAATGTGATCTACTATGCGAGTAGAACTTTGGATGATGCACAGATCAAGTATGCTACTACAGAAAAAGAGCTGCTAGCACTGGTCTTCACCTTTGAAAAGTTAAGATCTTACCTAGTTGGATCGAAAGTAATTGTCCATACTGATCATGCAGCTCTGAATTATCTCATGAAGAAGAAAGATACCAAACCAAGGCTTTTGAGATGGATTTTACTACTTCAGGAATTTGATATGGAGATTGCTGATAAGCCGGAGTTGAAAATGGTGTTGCAGACCACCTCTCCAGGATGATAGTGAATGATCTAATAGAGTATTGTTATTAATACAGTTAATTCATGGTGGATTTATAAGTACGGTTTTAATGCAGTAAATTGTGATTTGTGGGATAAAATTACACTTTCATCTAATTTGGTAGGAGTCTGTTAGAACTGTGAAGTTTGGCATATATATATATATATATATATATATAATTAATTAAAATCCATTTGCTGAAGTAGTAAAGGGATCAGGATAATAAGGGAACAAGAGGCCATCAATATAGTGTGGCTGCCGAGAAGATGAGGCAGGAAAAGGGGCACAAAAATGATGGTGAGCATCTAATCATGAAGACTGCAGAAACAGGAGGTGAAAACCGGAGTTCTCCAAGTACTAGAAAAACAAAACGTGATGAGGTAAAGGAAATAGATAGTTCTCTATCTGCACCTACATCTCATAAATTACTGGAACCTATAACTGCAGCTTTATCAACCTCGAAAAAATTGAAAGCATCTAATATTGACGAAGATGAAGGTGTGGTGACCTCGTCTCATATGTTGAATAAAGAAGATATGGATTCTGACTTACAGGATCAAAATATTCAAAAGGAAGGAGGTTCGTTGGAAGCTGATTATGATCCAATGAATTGTGATCTTCTCTCAGATAGTGATGATCATGATGATTTAACAGTTGAACGAGTGGAGGAACTTCATACTCAAGGAAAACTAATGGCAGAGGAGAGATTGGATTGCCTCCATGTTTTGGAGAGGAAGAATCTAGCACGTAAAACCTCCTATTCCACCACTAAAAAAGGAGTCTCTAGCCGGCAGCAAAACTGTTTCTACTGAGTCAATGAAACATGGTCCTAAACAATCTGCAGGAATTCGTGGGGTTAATTCAAAGAAGCAGAACATTGTGAAGACAGTGGAGAGTGGTCTCAAGAAGGCTAAGTCAGTGAATAAAACTGGGAGTGGTCATAAAAATGGAGATGAAGCCACATCCAAAAATAAGGCATCGTCCACCTAAGCTTATTTTGATCAGTTTTTATGTTTAAGTCTGCTTCCATTCATTGTTGTGGCTGTATATGCCATCTGTTTTTTAAACTTTCGATGATCAGTACCAATAATAAGAAATATGATTTCTTTGCTCTGAAGGTTTCTATGAATTTAAAGTGTCACTTTATCATTGACTTCATAAGGGTCAATGAACCGCTTAAGAGGACGTCGGGTGAAAATCGAATCTCAATATTTCGTTTTTGTATTATCTCAAGATACTTGACTCCATCTCTCAAGTTAATCACGCAATATTATAATACTATGCCACAACCTTTTTCTCTTTTTAAGTTCCTGCACATGAGACAAGATCCGTATGATTTTATTTTAAAGCAGAGTCATTACGGCTACTCTAGGCCATTATTTTATCAAGATTATTCTTATCTACTACTTTATGATTAAGATACTAGCATGGAATTGTCAAGGTATTAGAAACCAATTACATCTAATTATCTGAATGATATTTTCAAGCAAAAGAAACTTGATTTTATTTTCTTGATGGAAATAAAGAAGCAAGCAAACCATATGGAACAATTAGCAATTTTGTTACAGAGTGATAGCATGATAACAGTCGAACCATTAGAAACTAGTGGGGGTCTTTGTCTGCTGTATAATAATCATTTTAACATAATGTTAAATTACAAAGATAAGAATTTAATTGACATCTCTCTAGACTTGAGAGGACAGATATCATATATCTCATTTACATATGGAGAACCGATATATCATCTAAGAGAACAAGTTTGGGAAAGCATTATCTAGATTTGGGACCAGCAATGCAAACCATGGCTTTCGATAAGGGATTTTAATGAAATCTCTGGTCATCATGAAAAGCAAGGTGGTAGAACAAGAAGTTTAAACTCGTTTGTGCCATTTAATACAATGCTACAGAACTGTGGCTTTATATTATTTCTATGTATTGGAGACACATGGTCTTGGAGAGGAGTCAGACAAAACGAGATTATAAGATGCAAGCTAGACAAAACTTTTGGAAATGAGGACTGGCATACACTCTTTCCAAAATCAAAGACAAAATCTTTAAAGATGATTGGACCTGATCATAGACCAATACTGGTGGAAATGAAAGATGTCGAAATTAAACAAAAGTCGGGCTTTAGGTTCGATAAGCAGTGGATAGGTAAACCAGGTTTCTACTCAGCTATTAAACAAGGATGGACAAGATATGCAAATTTGCGTAGATGTCGCATCTCACATAAAATCTCAAATTGCAAAAGGGAAATCTCCAAATGGAAAAGTCGACAATCAATACCGTCAAAAGATAAAATAGAGCTTTTAAAAATGAAGCTTGACGACATGAAAAAACTGAATTTATGTCCAACTTTAGAGATTCAAAAAGTGGCGAAGGATTTGGGTCTAGCATATGAGGAAGAAGAGACTTATTGGAAACAAAAAAGCTGTAATAAATGGTTGAAAGAAGGAGATAAGAATACTAAATTTTTCCATGCACAAACGAAACAACGACGAGTAAAAAATAGGATTATCGGTCTTTTCAATGAATACAATAGATGGATTGATCAAGATGAGGACATAGGAATCGAGGCTGTTAATTATTTTACACGGTCGTTTACATCTAATGGTACAAGTGATTTCGAGGCTTCTTTAGAAGGTATTGAACCGATTGTTTTAGAGGAATGGAATAAAACATTGTTGGCAAGAACGTCAGAAGTGGAAGTAAAGAAATCAGTCTTCATGATGGATCTGGGGAAAGCCCCGGGTCCAGATGGAATGACTGCTCTTTTCTTTCAACAATCATGGCACATTATAAGAGATGATCTGGTGAGATTAGTGAATGATTTCCTTGAGACAGGATTCTTTGATACCAATCTTAATTATACAAATATTAGTTTAATCCCAAAGACTTCGAGACCTACCAAGATGATGGAGTTTCGCCCTATAAGCCTATGTAATGTTGTGTATAAGATTATTTCCAAGGTAGTATGCTTACGTTTGAAACAGATTTTGCCCAAGCTAGTATCTAATACACAATCTGCGTTTGTATCAGGTCGTCTTATTTTGGATAATATTTTAATAGCCCAAGAACTGTTTCATGCTTTAAAGTCGAACAAGAAAATTAAAGGTTCATACATGGCTATCAAGACGGATATGAGTAAAGCGTCTGATCGAATAGAGTGGAATTTTTTACGGAAATTATTACTAAAGCTTGGTTTTCATGAACGATGGGTCAAGGGGGTTCTTCATTGCATTTCGCGGTGAAATATTCGGTCCTAATCAATGGCATTCCAAAAGGTTGTCTTTCTCCCCAAAGAAGATTAAGAAAAGGAGACCCTCTCTCACCATATCTATTCATTCTTTGTACGGAAGCCCTTATTGCTAGCTTAAAGAAGGTTGAGCAAAGTAATCAACTAACAGGAATTTCAATTGCCCGGTCGAGTCCGGCAGTTTCTCACTTACTTTTTGTGGACGATAGCCTCTTCTTTTGTAAAGCAAATGTAAAGGAAGCGTCGACCATTTTAAACGTCTTAAAGGAATACGAAAGGGTTTCAGGTCAACAAATCAATTTTTTGAAATCTTCAATCCAATTCGGGAAGAGTGTGGACCCTTTTCGGAAACTTGAAATTCAAGAAATTTTGGGAATTCATTCATTCGGTGGGATGGGCACTTATTTAGGTTTACCTGAAGGTTTAGAAAGAGCAAAACAAAAGTTTTCACTTTTTTTAAAGAGAAAATTGAAGAAAGAATTAACTCATAGTCCGCTAAATTTCTCTCTAAGGGAGGAAAAGAAGTTCTTATTAAGTTGGTACTCACGGCGATCCCATCATATGTTATGTCTTGTTATCGGATACCTAAGACGATTACGTCTACAATTTGGCGGCAATTACAAAATTATGGTGGCATAATTCAATCTTCTCTACAAGCATTCACTGGGTAAAGTGGGAACACCTTTGTAAAAGTAAAAATGAGGGGGGTTTAGGTTTCCAAGCAATAGAAGAGTTCAATTCAGCATTGCTAGCTAAACAACTTTGGCGAATTATTACACATTCGTACTCCTTGTTGGCAAGAGTTCTTAAAGGTCGTTATTTCTCGGATACAGATCCATTAGTACCAAGAAATATTTATTCTCCTTCATATGGTTGGAGGAGTATCATTTCGGCCCGGGCATTACTAATGAAAGGCTTGATTAAAAGAATAGGCAATGGAGATACGATAAATATGTGGTCAAACCCATGGATACCTTATACTTTACCAAGACCAGCATCAAGTACAGTATAAACAATCTATCCAGATCTAAAAGTATCAGATTTGATTGATTCTCATTCCCGCCTTTGGAAAGAAACTTTGGTCAGATAATTTTTTAACCACCATGATGTGACTATGATTTTAGGTTTACATATCCCTCGGGCACCTACTCCCGATAAAATAGGATGGCATTTTACCAAGTCAGGAGAATACACTGTTCGTTTCAGATATTGGACAGAAAGAAACATAGCACAATACTCTATTGTTCAATTGGGATCTAATATTCAGCATTTACAAAATAAAGTATGGAAAGTCGATGCTCCCTAGAAACTAAAACATTTTATGTGGCAAGCTTTATCTGGTCAATTACCAGTTAGATCTAATATAGTACGATGGGGAATTCATTGTGATACTCGTTCTGATAGATGTGGCTTTCAGGATGAGTCGATTAATCATGTTCTTTTTGAATGCCCTCCTACAAGACAGGCTTGGGCTCTACCAAGAATTTTGATCAGCCCACAGTTTTTAAGTGCCGTCTTCTCAAATTTTGATTACCTTTTCTAGAGACTACCCAACCAAGTGGATCATAGTAGTTTCCCATGGATATTATGGTATTTATGGAAAGGAAGAAATGACAAAGTTTTCGCAAACAGAGATAAAGACCCACGAGACATAGTCTTGGAAGCAGAATCCGATGCAGAATTTTGGAAATCAGTCAATAAAGAAAGTGTTGAACGACGGGACGGTTCGCAGATAGGATTAAATACACAAAATGCTTTAGTATATAGGCCTATCTCTGCAAACCTGATGTTTACTGGGTACAAATGTATGGTCAATGCTTCCTGGAAGGATTCAGACCTGTTTACGGGTTTAGGCTGGTATTGCTTTCCCTATGACGAAGGGGGTGTGAACTTGGGAGCTCAAAGCATTAGACGAAGCCTCTCACCATTACATGCAGAATTCGAGGCACTTCTCTGGGCCATGACAATTTTGAGAGGTTTTCATTTTATGGAAGTGGAGTTCTTAGTGGATTGTTCTGATTTGGTGAAGATGATAGACGAGCCATCCTCCTGGCCTGCTTTCTACCCTTACTTAGAGGATTTCTCATGTCTACGAAGCTCCTTCCAACGATGCTCTCTGGTGTGGATTCTTAGTTCTCTTAATTACAAAGCAGATTCCTTAGCTAGGAGTGTTAGAAGTTTGGCTAGGAATCAAGTTTTTGTTAACAATATTCCCTCCTCTTGGACCTTGTCCTATTCTTAAATGAGTTAAGTTGACAAAAAAAAATGTGTAAGTCATCGTAGTCTCTATTAACTTTTCATATTTTCTTGACAAAAAATCTAATTCATTTATATATATATATA
>OVAX01000352.1:24252-87965 GCA_900406405.1 Lepidium africanum | reverse complement strand
GAAAATGTGACCACACAGCAAAACATACCCAACGCCCATACCCATACAAACAAAGAGTTTGAGGTTATAATGTTTAAAAATAGCTGACAAGACACTGAAGCTTCACTAAACAACCATATTTGCGCCCCAACTAGAAAATATTCTATCTGAGAAACAAAACAAATCCTTCACTAATCCTCTATCCAGGATCCTTATCGGCCAACGCACTAAAATCAATTGTCCTATATATGAAGGAAATTCTTATCTAAATGTTTCCTAACGGCCTTTGATATTTCCATGGGCCATACAAATAGGATATTGTAAACTCTTTGTTGAGAGCCTGGTTGGCGAGGCGGTGGGATGGTTCACCAACCCCAAACCTTACTTCATTATCGCATGTGATATTTCTTAAATGATACTTGGTATATATCTAGAAAAATGCATCAACCTCTAACCTACATGCCNAATGATACTTGGTATATATCTAGAAAAATGCATCAACCTCTAACCTACATGCCATAGTACATGGCTAGAGGGAAACATTGAGGTCCATCCTTGACAGGTTTAGGGAAGTGGCTTCGCGAATAACTATCGTCGACATCACAACCATTGAGCTATTATGCAACACTATCTTCCACGAGTCTGACCTCCAAGTTGACCTAAAGCTTCGCCAACCAAATTCCTTAGAGGATGCACTACACCGAGTCCTCATGTTTGCAGATATCAAGGAAAAACGACTAAAGGAAAATGCTTTGCGGTCATATAGGAACTGAATGAAAAGAATGAGTCGTTCAAAAATTATCAAGAATCATGGCAACACTACAACAAGGAGTACTACTAAAAGGAGTAAACCACATTTTACGTCGGCGAGGCAGCTACTTTGAGGTGCAGACATCTACTTTCACTTCTTCTCTTAAAGTACCAAAATGGAAAAATTAATGGCATTGAGCGTGACATAACCCAATAAGGGACCATACACCAAAAACATCAGAGTCAATCCATAAAGTCGACCATGGTAGAAGGTCTACGAAGACAATTGCCGCATTAAGACAGATGCTCCAAAGCAACCATGCAATGATGAAAACAGAGTTATACTACTAACCTAAAAAAAAATAATCATGATCATAGCTAGTCTCGTTTCCTTCAACAACAACCATGTTTTGTTTATGGTAATGAATTTTTGACATTTTAGAAAGTTATAGCAATTAGTGAGTTAATTTTCAATGTTTTAAGATCTAATTAGTTTGACGAAAATAAAAAAAATCCTCTTTTTGCGTAAGTATCGTATCGTTTTCCTAGCTGCCGAGAAGCTTTGTTTCAAGATCTGGAGATCAGCGATGATGGCTCCATTAGCATCATCGTTGGTCCCCTTTCTGTTTCTATCGTCGGTGTTGTTCTGATGTTGTGAAGCTCGAGATAGCGATGAGTTTGTTGGGTTGCTCTGAGGTCTGTATCGCCATTCTCTCTACTCGGTGAACCCTCCTTCATAGCTCGTTTTTGCTTTTCCCTGGTTTTAAACATTTCTTTTGATCTAATTGGTGACTATTTGTTCGTTTAGTATGTGTCTTGGTTAAATTTCAGTTTCGATTTGGCTAATATTTGTCTCATTAAATAAGGTATTCAACAGCTGGTTTAGTTCGCTTCAAGTTAAATTAAGGATTTTTTTTTTNTTTTTTTTTTGTCCTCTCTACTGGCCTTTCTCCTTTGCTAGTTGTTGCCTTCAAATCTGGGTTCTTCTTGTTGTTTGCCATGTGGGGTAAGTTTTCGTTGTTGAGTCATCTACAAGCTCTTCTTTAAGGTACTTTTGAGCTTTGGGAGAAAGTTTTAGGTGTGGCTGTGGTTTTTATTTTCTACTATTCTCTTGCGAGGAGGTCACCAATTCTTGTCTGTATATGGCGGAAATTTGGTTGACGAGTGTCCGCGTGTAAGAGTGGTTGTTCTTCCTTGGCATGTCTCAAGCATATTTCAAGGTTCTTTTCCTTGTCCCCTGGTTCTTCGTGTGAGCTTCGTGTGGTTTTGTTTAGTGTGATGGAAGAGATTCATGTATCTCAGGATTTTGTGGTTCTATTTTTCGCTCATTTCGATGTTGCTTCTGGTTTGACATGGTGTGGCATTCCGGTCTTATTGGTGTTATCCGACGCTAAACAAGTTACATAAAAAATCTAGTGGTTCTGCTTGGATTATTTGTTCAGTTTTAATGTTTGATCTTTTAGTTATTTTAAGTGAGTTTTCACTTTTAATTGTTGTTCTTGTTAGAAATAGTTCACTTGTTGTCTTTGGAGATTCTTCATCTTCCGATTTATGTTTCTCTTGTTTGGATTTATGTTTCCAGTGCCCTTTTTCAGTGTCGCCGACTTTTGTTTTCCAATATCATTTCGACTTGTGTTCTATAATGATGATATTTTTTTTTGATAGATGACCAATAAAAAAATCTAATTAATTTAACAGGGTTTAAAATAAAAAATGCGCAGAAGTAAAAGGGTCTTTTATTAAAATCCATTATTTTCTCGCTAATATGGAGTGCAAAATATATCCATGGAACTAATTAAGCAGACAAAAAAATGGAATTTAGTGGGCGAACCCTCAAGCAAACGCCGCCGTTTAGTCCAGCTCCTCCATCAACTCGTCTCCAACAACGTTCTAGAACTCCACGAGGCCGTCCTGGTTAGCGTCCGATCATTTCGTCGTTGTCTCCAACGGAATGCACGGAGATTGTAGCTGTTTCTTTTTACCGTGTCAACTTGTCCTTGGAAAATCCAACTGTGAGCTTGGTTTCTGGATAAAAGGAGACTCCGCACTGATAATTTAAGTTCAACTTCTGGGACACTTGCAAAAGTTTTAAATTTTTGATTTGGGTTCATTGTGATGTACCTGAAAGAAGGATGTTCGTTGCTGTTAAAAGTTCAAAAACCCCTAATTCCGTTTGTCCTCAATACAAATCTCAATGTGAATTTTTTCCCGGAAGCTCCAAACCCTGCAGAGATCAAAGAATTTGATGTGGTAAAGAGGCTGAAACAAGAGTCTTGTGTCCCTTCAGCTTTGCATTTCTTCAAATCCATTGCTAACTCAAATCTTTTCAAGCACACGCCTTTGACATTTGAGGTGATGATCAGAAAGCTTGCAATGGATGGTCAGGTTGATAGTGTTCAGTATCTTTTACAGCAAATGAAACTCCAAGGTTTTCAATGTTCTGAAGATTTGTTTGTCAGTGTTATCAGTGTGTACAGGCAAGTGGGTTTAGCTGAACGAGCTGTGGAGATGTTTTATAGGATAAAGGAATTCGGGTGTGATCCTTCGGTTAAGATATATAACCATGTTTTGGATATCCTACTTGGTGAGAATAGGATTCAAATGATTTATACTGTTTATAGAGATATGAAGAGAGGTGGTTTTGAGCCCAATGTCTTCACATATAATATCCTTCTTAAAGCCTTGTGTAAGAACAACAAGGTAGATGGTGGTCAAAAGTTGCTGGTGGAGATGTCGAATAAAGGCTGTTCTCCTGATGCTGTGAGCTACACTACAGTGATCTCATCGATGTGTGAGCTCGGTATGGTGAAGGAAGGTAGGGAACTGGCAGAAAGATTTGAGCCTGTTGTGAGCGTCTATAACGCTTTGGTTAATGGGTTATGCAAAGATCATGACTACAATGGGGCATTTGACCTGATGAGAGAAATGGTGGAGAAGGGGATATCTCTTAATGTCATATCATACTCTACACTTATTAATGCACTTTGCAATTCTGGGAAAATTGAGCTCTCTTTCTCGCTTCTGGCACAGATGTTGAAACGAGGATGTCATCCAAATATCCATACATTGAGTTCGCTGGTGAAGGGTTGTTTTTTAAGTGGTACAACTGTCGATGTTCTAGATTTATGGAACCGGATGATCACAGGATTTGAGATAAAACCGAACGTTGTAGCATTGAACACTTTGGTACAAGGATTTTGTTCTCATGGGAATATGGAAAAGGCTCTGTCTGTCTTCTCACACATGGAAGAAACTGGATGTTCGCCGAACATCAGAACCTATGGCTCTCTTATCAACGGCTTTGTGAAAAGCGGAAGCCTCGTGGGCGCAGTTGATATATGGAATAAGATGCTAACTAATGGATGCTGCCCGAATGTTGTGGTCTATACAAGCATGGTGCAAGCTCTTTGTAGGCA
Source organism: Lepidium africanum (assembly GCA_900406405.1). NCBI lineage: Eukaryota > Viridiplantae > Streptophyta > Magnoliopsida > Brassicales > Brassicaceae > Lepidium > Lepidium africanum. The sequence goes on along the minus strand of OVAX01000352.1, from coordinate 83,820 downwards.
TTCCAAGTTCAAAGAGGCTGAATCCCTTATAGAGATTATGTCCAAAGAGAACTGTGCTCCTACTGTGCCAACATTTAACGCATTTATCAAAGGCTTATGCGATGCAGGGAGGCTTGACTGGGCACAGAAAGTGTTCAGGCAAATGGAGCAGCAATACATGTGTTCTCCCAACATTGTAACATACAACGAGCTAATGGATGGGCTTTCAAAGGCAAACCGAATAGAAGAAACTTATGGTCTTACCAGAGAGATCTCCGTGAGAGGTGTGGAGTGGAGCTCATCGACTTACAACACGCTTTTGCATGGATCATGCAATGCAGGTCTCCCAGGGATAGCTCTACAGCTAGCAGGAAAAATGATGGTTGAGGGTAAATCTCCAGATGAAATTACAATGAATATGATAATATTAGCATATTGCAAACTAGGAAAAGCCGAGAGGGCAGTCCGGATGTTGGATCAAGTTTCATGTGGTGGAAGAAAGTGGCAGCCTGATGTGATCTCATACACAAACGTGATTTGGGGACTCTGCAAGTCTAATCGTAGGGAGGATGCAGTGATACTTCTTGAGAGGATGATAAGTGAAGAGATTGTCCCAAGTATTGCTACATGGAATGTACTGGTTAATGGGTTTATTGTCGATGACATAATGTGCCCGTGATCAGTCTACCTTATGGAACACCAAACTTGTCCAATTTTGTTGGGAAGCCATTTGCTTCTGTTTGTGAATAGAAGCATCAACTCTGGTGGATATATGAAAACCTTGTGGGCACATGGAAGCTTGGCTTGTGGGTCTTCTCTGGATGCATTAGAAAAACTCAAAGACAGCATTTTAATCCATGAAAGAAAAATCAGACGAAAATGCTTTTGGAATCTAACAAAAACATTGCTGAGAGATTGGTAAACAAATATGATGAGACAGATGCTCTTTGGTCATGCTTCCGCGGTAATATGATTATATGGTCAGCATTCAACTAAGGCATAAGTTGATTAAAGATATCTCCTTTTATCACAACATTTCTCATAGTCATGGCGATAGAATAGATTCTGGAATCATAGCTACAAGAATCTAGAGATATGTATGTGTCTACGTATTGAGTATNTTATATGGTCAGCATTCAACTAAGGCATAAGTTGATTAAAGATATCTCCTTTTATCACAACAGTTCTCATAGTCATGGCGATAGAATAGATTCTGGAATCATAGCTACAAGAATCTAGAGATATGTATGTGTCTATGTATTGAGTANCTAGAGATATGTATGTGTCTACGTATTGAGTATTGTTAAGATCCAATCCGTCAACAAGCTGCTCGAAGGCGCTATTGTTAACAAGGAGCTCGAAGAGAAAGTTTTGGTTTCTCTGGCCAGAGTTTGAGTTTGTATTTGTTCGTGCATGATAGTTAACTGATGTATTAGAACAAGTTCTGATATAGAAACTTTTGTGCAGGAAATGTAAATGTAACATTTTTATTCTGCACTCATGGCCTTCTCTTTTCCAGGAGAGAACTGTAGTACTGTAAAGGCTTGAATTACTTATCTAAATGAGAACAAGAATTTACTCTTTTCTTACACTACTTTGATTAACAAGGAGATTGTTGATTTCTTAGTTTAATTGCATAATTTTGCAACTTGTAACAGAGTACGACAAGGATTAAAGGCATAAAATAAGAGAACAAAACAAGAAAGAACATTTGCTCATGTCCTATAATCAGACATCAAACAAGCAATCTCTACCTTTCAATCATATCACAGTCCACTATGACTTATATAACCTATATCTCTGGTGAAGAATCAATCCTAACCTCAAAAGGTTATGCAGAAAACCGCACCTCGATCTTGAACTCTCTACAATGGCGCTATAGCCGAGGGATTTGGGTTTTTGATTCTATTGTCGTCCATTAATCCTGTTTTGTGCTTTAGTGTGTGTGGTGATAAATCAATTCCTAGAATTGCAATTTCTTAGTCAGCTGGTGTCATACAAAGCTGACCATGTCCTGGACTGTGCTCCAATGGGTACATGCTTGTGCTTCTCACAAACTTTTGATGGTCACTCGCAGGTTTTCTGAGGTGTGAGACCATTGGACCCTTGTTTTTGTTTCTCTTCTTTACTATTGAGCATGAAGCTAATGGGTCTGCAGATCCTGCTCCAACTCTCCTGCACGTTGAATGGGTGTTTTGTTTTATTTTATTTTATAGAGTCAATAAGTTCTTGCAAAGAATGAAAATGACATTGGTTTATTTGAGTACCCTAAGAGCTTCTCTGCTGCAATTCTTGCAGATCTAATTGTACTGCGGCTTGGCACCCATTTCACAACTCTGTTTGGATCAGCTCGCATGGGAGAGTGTATTTTGATGAGCTGAAAATAAGAAGATAACCAAATTAGAATCAAAAAGCTTGAAGAGATCTCTGACTCTATAATAGGCCAATGCAGATCTAATCAACGAATCAAGTGGTTACTGCCATATAACATGTAGTATTAAATAACTGGATGATGCATAAAAACGAGATACCAGAGACGACTTACACCCAAGCATTCCATCATCTGGTAGTAAGCTCTACCATGCAAAGGAGTATGTCCTTGTCGGGATTCTGAAAAATATCTTGTCCTGAAAGAATAAATATCACCAGAGATTACTGTCAAACGTAAAACATGATTAATAAACAAACAGGTAAACATGAACATCGTTAGTAAGTAGACAGTAAGACAAAATAAACATAGGTAGACTTTTTACCATTCTTTATAACCTGGGTCCACAGTGAACCCATACATATCCACGGAATCACACGTCGAAAGAGCAAACTCAAGAGCCTTGAGACCAGTGCCTTTGGCTGCTGATCCAAATGAAGCACCAAGCATTAAGTAGACAGGATTTTTTATTGGGACTTCCTGCAGATACAGAGGGAAAAAAATCCTCAAATGAGCTTCGAGGACCAGGAGCAGATAACAGATATCCAAAACCAAAGGAGCTATGAAACAAATAAGTGCAATGAACAAACCCGAATCATCTTGTTCATAATATCATGAATTGTTGTTTTTACTAGCAGGACCTCTTGCTTTTTTTCTGCATAATCTTAAAGGATCAGAAAGAGTGGAGTATATTTGCAAGCAAAAATAAATGCGACACACATAAATGAACAAATATAGAGAAACAATGGCGATGATAACCATGAAGGATTGAAAAAACAAGAAACAAGTTATACAGTACCATCTAACTCAACGACTTTGTCAAGGGCTTTTGCTGATCCTCGATTAAGAAGACGGAATGTACTCTTCTCGCCCACATGTTCCTTGTAGTTCTGCAAGAAGATATTCCGAAAAAAGGAAGATTGAAGATAAGTGAAATTATTGCAGGAGCAAAAGAATTGGAAGTTGGATAAAAGAACTCATCATTAACCTGAATTGGAGCACCATTTTCTCTCAGAACCGCATCGTAAGTATCAATCTCCTGTCCAAACTTTGTTTTTAAAAGATCACCAGAGTTACCAATAACAGCACATTGCCCAAACTGCCGGGGAAAATATGGTGGTGTTTCAGGAAGCACCAATGAAAGCTTCTCGATGCATAATGATTTATTCTGGCAACGATTACTGCACCAAAGTGCAAGTTTCATTAAGGCCAGAAAAAAGAAGAAGACGAACACAGCATTTTACACTATTTTTACAAACTACTTGGCATACTGTAACTGAAAGCCATTAGTTTTAGCACGTTTCGAATTATTTTCTATGAAACCGGACAATAATAATAATCAATTATCATGCACTCCATCCCTCGTCCAATGCCAGTATACTTACAGTTGTATTCCTTTATTGATTCTGCGCCATGCATAATCCTCCCATCCATTTGGTAAGGCATCAATGTATTCCTTAGTGAGTATGGTCGAGCTATTCCTTACCTAGTCAACTCGCCAATTAAACCATCACTAAAAGGACTACAATAAATTATATGACCTGAAAGTCTAGGCTGCCTATAAGGAGGGCAATACCCACTTGTTCCCATGTAGCTACTGCTTCGCACAGGTTAAACTCATATGAAAGTCCTTCAAGCTCTCCAGACTTGGGATCCTTCTGTTGTTGGACACAACCCGAAACACAAATATTCAATATACCATTATGCTAGACACTGAGACAAAGATAATGACAAGATTCATTCTGCTGATGTAGAACGTCATGTTATTAGACTGAGAGCAGAAAACAGTTAGAATACCCATTTTGGTACAGTATCCTTGGGGAAGTTTATTATGACTTGGCAATAATCTCTACCACTAGCAGCTTGTAGTCCCAAGCCATTTGCACTCTGCATTATTCCAAATAAGCTCTTTTGGTCATACACATGTTGTTTCCATTAAATGTAAAACAAACATAAAGTTTGCATTACAGAGTAAACATGTACACAAACATTGATTTTCACTTTTCCAGTAACACTGCACTAAATTGGATCAGTTCTTATCAGCTAATCTCCAGATTCGGAGGTAAGATCTAACTCAAAACGGATGAAGAAATCAATTCCAAATGACTTACATTCATTGAAAACAAGGGCCAAAAGAAGCAACATAAGATAAGAGAAGCTAACATAGATCTATAAATCGGATTTACTTACTACGCACTTCAGGAATCCGTTTCGCAAGGACTGCAACGCCCCTAAATCTTCATTGCTAAGCCGATTAGACTCGTCTAAATCCACGGAATTATCTTCTTTATCAATATCATCGCCATACTTCAGAGAAAATCATGAAAATACAGGAAAAGCATCAGTGGAACAACAATGGAGTATACTTACAAAGATTTGAGACACCAGTAATGTAGATAAGTACTGCAGAGATTCCAGTAGTCAAAGCTAACAGGAATATCAACTGCAAGAGTTTCATCGATTCCCCAGAAAAACTTCACTTTCGAGTTTTCCAGGAGACAATGTGAATGTTGATCTTCCAAAGTAGAGAATACGCGAACGTTCCGATCTGCGCTAGTCTGAAGCATTCATAAAAACAGCGTGTAGTCCCCTTTCTAAAGATTGAGTCGGCGCACAGTTTTTTCACTTTACAAAACGCTGCGTTAAATTAAGCTGCTTTTGACAGCACGATTTAAAGCTCAGCGAACGCCATGATGTTCTTCTGACTGACATGAAAACAGCATCGACTCACGGCACGTAATTTCAAACGATAACTTGCCACGTTGCTATAAACCCCTTCCTTGTTCATCCTTAAAACCCTAACATCTCTGTAAAATATCTGCTACTACAAAATCCATTAAAGCAGCTTAGAAAGCTTTAAAAGCCCATGATGAAATGGTGAATCTTTGTTATTTCCATGGCGGTTTCAAGTCTGGATTTCGCTTGCAGATCCCATTTTACTGTTTGTCGAAGGTGGTTCTTACTACATATACTATAACAATTACGATAATGTACACCTATATAATTCTTATTCTTTAATTCATAGTCTTATGTCTTGTTTCTGAATCTGTTGTTTTCCTTTCAGGTTCGATTCAACAGTATCGCTGCTTCAGCAATTGAGACAGTAGATGAAAAAGAGAGTGATCATCATGACAAGGCCCCTGATAGCACAAGTAAGTTATTTCAACATCGTGAAATATTTAATCGAAAATACTGGTTCTTTTGAATCCCATATATGTATATAGTATATATACAGAGTAATGGTTGAATCAAATTCAACTCTCAGTTTCAGTCTATTGCTACTCTTTTAAGTGAAATTCAAAGCAAATCATCAATTATCTTGATTTTTTGTCACTTATCCTTTGGTAATTTGATGTTTTGATACTTTGTCTTGACAGGTAAAACACCAAAATGGAAGAAACTGAATTCAAAAGATCTTGGAATAACAAGTTCTATGATTTCAAAGCCCACGCGACTAGTGCTGAATGGTCTTAAGAGTAAAGGTTGATGATTTTGTCCTCTCATGAATCTAACGATGTAATCTCAAATGTTTTGTCAATCTTTTTCTCTTGCTGTATTTTAATATTTGTTTTCTTTTACCATGCTATGTAGGACATGACGTTTATCTCGTAGGAGGCTGTGTAAGGGATCTTATATTGAAGCGGACGCCAAAAGACTTTGATATACTCACTTCTGCGGAACTTAGAGAGGTTGGTTTCCAATCTAAAACTCATCTCTTGAACATTGTCTTGATCTGATTTCAGACTTTTCTGTTGGAGATGTGTTTAGGTTGTTTGGACATTCTCAAAATGTGAAATTGTTGGAAGAAGGTTTCCTATATGTCACGTGCACGTAGGGAATGATATTATAGAGGTTTGTTTTGTTCTTTTCAAGGACTTTCTTTGAAGTACCAATATAACCATAGCAAATGTAAGAAAGAAAAACTCTTCATCTTGTTCTGGCTTCTTCTTTGAATTTCTCTCCATTTTCTTTTTGAGTAGGTTTCAAGTTTTAGTACCTCTGCACAAAATTCTCCAAGAAAAATGAGAACTGGTTCTGGAAAATCCAATGGCTCCTATGACGAGGACAGTATCCGTTTTAATAATTGCTTGCAGCGTGATTTCACAATTAATGGGTATCTTATTAAAGTCCCTAGCTAATAAGTAAGTATTATGGAGACCCGATATCTTATTTTATTACATTTCTTTGCCTGTTTATGTTGGTATTCCTATTGCAGGTTGATGTTTGATCCATATGCCAAAGTTGTATATGACTATCTCGGGGGGATAGAAGACATTAGAAAAGCTAAGGTGTGAACGTAGACTGTTATGCCTTTTTATTTTCTGGGAACTATCTACAATTTTCTTTGTTTTCATTGTGTTTTTCTGCTTACAGGTACTGACTTAGTTCTCATTGTGCTATTCTGCTCACAGGTACGAACTGTGTTTTATGCAGGAAAATCTTTTCAAGAGGACTGTGGTGAGTTTCCTGAGAAAATTTCATCTTTGTAACATTTCCAGCTCGGATAGTCAACAAACACCGTTAAAGGTCTAGGAAAAGAAGTCGTGTATGAATACTGTTAAGAGTCCATATATTGGAGGCTTATAAATTGTCAATGATTATACATTTCCAGCCCGGATTCTTCGTGGGACAAGAATTGCTGCGCGTTTAGGTTTCACAATGTCCAAGGAAACAGCTCATTTCTTGAAGAATCTTTCCTTCCTAGTTCAAAGACTCCACAGGGTAGGCTTACGATATTGCTTCTCTACGCAAAGAAGTAATTTCTTGACATTTGTATCACTATATCTTGTTCATAAATGATTATGCATTAAATGTGTAGGGAAGAATCTTGATGGAAATGAATTACATGTTAGCATATGGATCTGCCGAAGCTTCTTTAAGACTGTTGTGGAAATTTGGGATACTAGAAATTCTCTTACCAATTCAGGTTAGTGATATTACTTGTCCCGTGTTGTGAGATTTTTATTGTATCTTTGCGTCTGCATAACTTCAATATCCACAGGCAGCATATTTTGTTCACAGTGGTTTCAAGAGACGCGACAAAAGGACTAACATGCTTCTGGTAATGTGCATATGCACATTTTGCAATATTCATCCGAGATATGTCTATTACTTAGAAAAATCGAGTCCATAACTTATCATTTATATTTCGCCATGCAGTCTCTCTTCAGCAATTTGGATATATTGTTGGCTCCTGATAGACCTTGCCACAGCAGCTTATGGTATGGTCCTTACTAAATAAGATCATGTAGGCACTATCATTAGTATATACAGTCGATAATATTGTAGTGCCCAACAATATTGTGTGGGGAATTTGCAGGTTAGCAATCTTAGCTCTTCACAAAGCACTTGCTGGTCAACCTAGATATCCATCAGTTGTGGCTGCGTTCAGCCTTGCTGTCCACAATGGTGGAGATATACTAGAAGCTGTAGAAATCACCCAGAAAATCACAAAATCTCATAATAAAAGTTTCTTCGAGCTACTGGAGCCTGAGAAATTGGACTCCCAGACGTTTTTGGATGAAGTTATGGATCTTAATTCCTCTGTCAAAGAAGCCTTGGGGCAGATGACTGATGGGCAGTTTATTTCTAAGGCTTTAGCAGCATACCCTCAGGCCCCACATTCCGATATGGTAAACACTCCTACTGTTCTTCGTTTCATATAAAGTCATTTTAATAATACAGAAGCAAGTGCAAATCTATTAGGGAGAACGCATAGACTGTAGGGCATGGATCTTGATATATCTTTTGGTTTAAAAATTATAAACAGGAGTTCCCCAATTCAGCTTTTGTCCTAATTTTCTCCTGTCACTGGCGTGTTTATAGGTTTTCGTACCTCTGCAACTGTACCTAGATGCAAGAAGAATATTCGAGTTTACCAATGAAAATGCGCAAAAGGGATTTGTTCCCCAGCGAGACAGCAAAATTAACTATTTCTCATTATCTTCAGGGTATCTTCCTGAAGTTAGACACGTATTTTCTAGGGTTGTTTTTGACACTGTGTTTCCGTTAAGCCTATCTCAAGAGTTGTAGTTATTCTTGGATTGGTTACAGAAAAGATTTTTAGGTTTACTATTAAATCAATGACCTTCATATGTAAAACAGAACAGCTAGATGTGGGAAGCACCATTTTTGTTACAATACAAGATAGAAGCTCACGATAAGAATAATAATTGAGACTTTTGAATCCCTTTAACTTCTTTAATGCCTCGGTTCTGCCTGGAAAGTCCTAAATCTAGGCACTTACAGCTGGAGCAAGCGCAGTAGCTGGAGAAGCACCCCCAGTAGTTGGCCTAAGAAAGCGAGAAAATTACAGGTACTTGATGAGTGTTTTTTTCATATGTTGGTTGTTGAATCATTTGATAATGATGAGGATATCTGCAAGTGCAGGTAAGGAAAACTTACAATCCTGCTAAAACTTTGACAGCATCATAGATAACCCACTGCGCTCCTGTGAGTGTTCCTATCATGAAAATGCGAAGGGGAAGGCCACGAGTGAGCATACCCCATAACCCTAGCCTCTTTACTGCCTGTAGCACACAAAAGAATCAAAACCAAATCAGTAGCAGTGGATAGATGCAGCCACATGTGTTCTCAAGCTATGTATATATCAAAGGACGAGTCTAAGCTGATTCTGATCTGGTGTAGTATAGATTTACATGGAGTTTCGCTTACATCAGCAACGGTTGCTCCTTTAGAGTTATTGAGGAAAGACACCAAATTATCTGCAGGATGGGAGATGACGGCACAGAAAATGCCAGCAATGTATCCACCTGCAAAGCTTACCCCAAGCTGAACTGGCTTTGAACACTCCTCTTTTGGGGTAGGCATCACTTTCTTGTATATGAGCTCCACAGTGTTTTCAAAAGTAGCAAACTTCATCATTGTATCTGCAAAACTACAACTTGTTTGCAACGGAGACCATCATCTTAATGAGTCAACATTTTCTGGAGTGTAGATACTTACATGGAATCTGGCGTCCCCAGAGAGGAACAAGTCCTTTGTGTAAACCTCGAAGGCCTTCAGATCTGATGATCTTTGGTAAACTATCAGATAAACCGCGGGCGAAACCCGGCTGAGTCTGGACCCTGACTTTAACAGCTTCCATTGGACAAAGAGCCACATCAGCGATGATTTCAGCAGAGGCCGAGCCGGCTAGGTATATTAGGGTCTTGTGTTTGGCTGCATATTCCGGTCCAACAATATCTGAGTAGTATTTCTTGGAGTACTCATAGAGACCATATTTAAAAGCTCCCTGGGCACTATACCCGAGAAGCGTTGGTGACCAGCCTCTGGTGAAGCCCTTGAGACCTTGCTCTTTGATTGTTGTTTTGAAAGCAGAGGTTATGCTCTTGTACTTCAATGGATCAATCTAGAAATAACAACAATATTAAAGGTTTTATTTCTTGTGATTACGTGATGATCAAGTTTTGTTCTATCAAATTGGGATTAAGTTCTCTTTTGGATGCACATCAAACCATATACATAAAATTGAAAAGTCTCAGATGGTGGCGTTGAATAGATGCCGTGTAGAACAAGAATATCAAAAGTTGAAGTGAAATCAATAAAACTTTACTAATATATAATCAAACAAAGTGTACATTTCCGATTATAATGGTAATTACTAATTACTAATTACTATCACACACGTAGCTTTGGAATAAGTACCAAAAAATGAATAGAAAATAATTGGTCTATGGAACTTCACCTGCATATTGCATTTGACAACATCGAGTGGCGTAATCGCCGTATGAGTGATGCCACAGCTAAGCATCCCAGCGACCGTACACGCCGCGAAATACGCCGGCGAGTACATTTCTACTTTCTCGGTGGGCGACGCAATCATGAAACTGGAACCGTTCGATGAGACTGAAGAAGCAGGAGAAATCAACGAGCGTGATTTAAGCTGATGCATGGTCGTAGCTGGCTCCGGCGACTGAAACAGACGATAATGATCAGAAGAATAGAGGAAACTCGGGATCATCGATCTGCTTGAGGCGCTGGACTCCGACATTTCCGAAAACAGAGGACCGAGAGAAGATTATTTCTGTTTCTTTGTCTTTTATTGGAAGGCAAGAAAATCTCACGTTTTAGAATTTAGCTGGCTTTGACGGTTTTTATAGGTGCGTGAGTTTCGTTATGAAATGTCAAATATTACCCACTTCAATATTTGCATCTTTTACCATTGACTTGACGTTGAACAGTCAAAGACTGCTTTGTCACGACTCTTTACGTGTCAACGAGGATTTGCATACCTTACTCTTAGTCATAGAGATACTATAAGCTTTATTGATTGTGTCGAGAATTGATTGATTGGGTCATCTCTTAAGGATGAATATGCAATCGACGCCAGTTCCCAAACTTATGTATTTATTAATTCTGCATTGAAACATAACATGGTTTGACATACACAAGGACAGTACTCCACATAATTGGCAGGTACAGTTTATCTTCATATTTCCTGGTGATATTTAACAACCTTTGCAAGTACAAAAGAGTATTGTGCACAACTATATATCCACCAAAACTGTTTATGTAAATTAGTATGGTTTATATTATAAGCTTCTAGATTGTAAGAGTCAACCTATTCGAACAAATAGTTAGCATGACATTGAGGGACAGTCTAAATGAAACTAAAGTTAGAAAACAGAGAAGGGAGAAGAGTTTTAAAGGGGACCATTCGAATTCTTTTCCACTTATAACAAATTTTACATTGAAAGTTAAAAACATCAAATAATTTGATATGTATTTTTTTCCCAAAACATCATTTAATATGAGATAGAGAGAATACAATAGTATCTATTGATCAAGTCTTATTAATCCAAATTCAATGAATAATGTTTGTCAAAAAAAACACTGTATCTACTAGTATTTAATGGGTAGGCAGATGATTAAGTTGAAAGAATAGATATTTGTTGACTCTTCTCTATTTTTTAACTTGCCTTTGAATACAAAATTAATAAATACAAAAATGATATTAACCAAAAAAAAAAAAAAAAAAAANNNNAAAAAAAAAAAAAAAAAAAAGTTCTATCGGCACTTGACTGTTGGGTCCCAGGACCAGGTGGGCAGGTCAATTTCTTCTCTCGCGAGGCTCGCATGTGTTGTTCTTCTCCGAGGTAGCTAACGATGCCGTTTTGACGTCTCTATTATTTCTCATTACTTTCCTCCAAATCTCACCGAATGTTCTCTTCCTTTCCGTTTCTTCTTTCTCTTTCTCGAGAAAATCCAGCTTTTTCCCGAGAAAATTCATTTTCTTTTGTTCACCTTCTTTTTACTTGCTTCATCGTAGCGATTTAATCCGGCTAACTAGTAACTTCACGAACGAACAGATGGATCGGAGGAGGGCGAATAGCCCGGCTTATGGTCGTCAGTGGAGCGAAACATCCAACAGTACCGAAACGACGTCTCCGGCGATGTCTCCTGCTCACCGGAAGCAGCTCGGAGGTGCCGGAGGTTTTTCTACAGTTAAGCGGACTCAGAACGTAGCTGCCAAAGCGGCGGCACAACGATTGGCTCAGGTCATGGCTATGCAGAACAAAGACAACGGAGATGAAGATGAGGATGATGAAGATGAAGATCTAAGTCTCAGATTCGCATCTCCTTCTTTGAAGCCTGCTCGTCATGCACCTTCTTCCCTTTCCTCCACTGGAAGCAATAGCAGCAATGGAAACAGTAATTTTCCGGCGGTTTCCTTTGCTTCCAGAACTAGATCTCCGTCCCCTGCGGTGAATTTCGTGTTCCAGCTTCTAGAATTAGCTTACATCAGCTTGATTTGATTATTTCCTGAATGGTTATTCCTTTCTTGGCTTGATTGTACCTGTGGTGAATTTGGTTCTTTAGGGCTAATTAGTCTTTTTTTTATCCTCTGATTAGTTAGGCAGGAACTTCGCCGAGCAAGTTCCATCAGTCCGTTCAGCTTCGGCCGGACGGCCGTCAATGTCCGCGAGATCCACGACTCCGACTCCTAATCTAATGCCCCCAAGCAGGGTGTCTGTAAAAGCTCCGGTTTCTATTCCTCCACTTGATCCTCCGACTAGGAGCAGAGATAAAAGGTAGAAATATTGTTGCTATTTCGTATTGAAGTTCTTTACAACTTTGCTTCTTATTATAGTTCTCAAATATTGGTAGTCAAGGAACATGAGGGTTAGTGGAATATGTCAAAACCAGTTAAATTAGTCTGTGAAGTTGGTGTATAATATGATTTTTCATTGACTTTTTATTTTCTCAACACCTAATAACAAAGCGTGCTATAAAGGTTAGTAGAGATACCGAAAGCCGTTAGTTTTGGTTATGTTGCTTGCGTTTGATTTCGAACATATAATGTTTCTAGGTTTTTTGCTGATGTAACATCAGTAAATTCAAAAGATAAGGGTGATCAGCGGGAAGCTTCAGCTCTACGTGATGAAGTATGTGATAGTTTCTTGTTAACTTGTAATTGCATATTGGAAATTTTAGTCAAATAGGAATTTGTATGAGTCAGAAGATTTGACTTGAGGTTGATTCCTTTTTAACTGCAGCTGGATATGCTACAAGAGGAGAATGAGAATGTACTAGAGAAGGTTGATCTCAGCGATTGAATCTTATATTATAAAATGCTTTTCACTCCCGCTGTGCTTAACAATTATTCTTGATTACAGCTTCGTCGTGCGGAAGAAAAAAGATTGGAAGCAGAAGCTAGGACAAAGGAGCTCGAGAAACAGGTTTTTTAATTGTCTTGGCTATTCCTTTCTTCTTTCTAATATACTGTCTTAAATTCTGAGCAAAAAATACTCTACTTGTTTAAATTTCTTTGTATGTCTTGTTGTTATACTCTTGAAGAATCATCTCACCTCGTTGTTTCTCAGCATTGTTAGATTTGTTTTAAGCAGAAAATGTAAATTTGAACCATTCTCAAACCTCAAGGAGATCTAATGATCTTCCTGTATATATAAATTTTACTTTTAAGTCACATATATCTTGGTATTGACATCTATATAAGGTTTTGATTTGTTTTTATTTTTGGCTCCAAAAGGTTGCCTCTCTTGGAGAAGGAGTGTCTCTGGAGGCGAAATTGTTAAGCAGGTGGGAGCCTGTGCCTTCGTTAGCTTCTCTTTGTTGTTCTTTTTTTTTCCAGAAAATTGGGTGGTAGATCTGTTCGCTCATGTTAAATTGTGTCTTTCTATAGGAAGGAAGCAGCGTTGCGTCAAAGAGAGGTTAGTTTTGAACAGGAGTAAAGTACCTTCGCTTCATTTTCTGTTTTGATATAGTCTTCTTTTATCGAGTTTCTTTCTCCACCATTTGGATCCCAAAATGTCTTAGATGTACACTTTTACGTCAAACAAAATTTAAGGTGTGCAAAAAATTTGTAACTATTACAGGCTGCGCTGAATGCTGCTAAACAGAAGAAGAGTGGGAAGGATGAGGAAATTGTTTCCCTACGCTCAGAACTTGAGGTAAGGTACACTGATGTACTGATTTCCATGAGATGTTCTACTTCTGTTTGCATGATGACTCCATGTCTTTTTTTTTCCTTCTGAGATGTTCAGAACTTGAAAGAAGAGGCTACAATTGCTGCAGAACAGCTTCAGGAAGCAGAGTCTGAAGCAAAATCTCTTCGCACAATGACTCAAAGGATGATTTTAACGCAGGACGAAATGGTTTGTTAATAAAGCTTGGTCTTTATCAATTAAACATTATTAGTATCTTAATATTTTATATTGAATCATCTAGGAAGAAGTAGTCCTGAAGAGATGCTGGCTTGCCCGGTATTGGGGTCTGGCTGTGGAATATGGTAGGTGTTTCATCATTCCTATAAAAAGAGTTCTTATTCTAAATATTCTCATGATACACTTTTCAAGGCACATACTTGTGCCATCGTAGTTTGAACCATTCTGTCTAGCTCAAGCAGATTTATGATCAACTTCATAGATATTTGAGTTTCCTATGGTGTTCTTCTGAAGGCATCTGTGCGGATATAGCATCATCAAGGCATGAACACTGGTCAAAGTTGGCTCCACTTCCATTTGAGCTCGTCACCTCTGCAGCACAGAAAGCCAAGGACTTATCTTGGGATAAAGGCTTGTCTAATACCTGCTCTACTAGTTCAGTTTAAGTTTTAATTGCTTATTGTTGTTTGCAGAATTTTTTATTTACCAGCATGTGATATAAAGCAGGTGGGAATGATCGGAGTAAAGCTGCTAGAGATTTGAGTGATCTAACTGGAGAAGGAAATATTGAAAGTATGCTTTCAGTTGAGATGGGTTTGAGAGAGCTAGCATCATTAAAGGTGTCCACAATTATGTATTAGTTACCTATAACTGTTGTCACCTAGTATAGTTCTCCAAGGACAACGTTTTTAAATCTTCTCTTTCGAAAATTCAGGTTGAGGATGCTGTTGTGCTTGCATTCGCTCAGCAGAGGAAACCCAGTTTCCTTCGTCAAACTGTTTCTGGTATGTATGTCTTTGCGATCTATATACTAGCTAACACGCAATGACAAGTATATGCCTTTTATTTTGTGTAGCGTTCACTCGTCAAATGTCTAAATGATAGATGAGCATTTTGTTTTGTTAGGGCACTTAACACTTATAAGCTCCTTTAAGAATGCATCACTAATAACAAAATTTTAAATTCATTGTTCTCTTCATCTTACAGACTCCAAAGGTCACGGAGAATCCAGATTTATAGATGTATATGGTAAGGGAAAAATTGTCTCTCATCGTAACAGAGGTCTTTTCGTGATGTTTATTTTTGTTGTTTTTCACCCTTAAGTAGAATTTCTTGGCTGAGTTAGAGATAGAACCATGGATGCCACCTACATGAAAGGGTTTATTTGGTTTCAAGTTTTACCTTTGCCCGATACCTAAAATCATCATATATAGACGTGATCAACCATATCTTGAAATCTCTGACAATGTTCTCTTGTTATGATAAATGCAGAACTGGGTGAAGCGGAACAAGAAGACGTTGCCTTTAAGCAGGTACCTTTGGACACTTGCGCTCTTCATAATATAATACACTGTCAAGCTAAAAGGCTATATTATCCATCAATTGTCTTGATTCATACAATCACATAATGCAGGCATGGCTTATGTACTTCTGGGGCAGAGCTAAGTTACATGGTGTGGAAGAAGACATTGCAGAGGAACGTGTCCAGTTGTGGATCAGCCGTAGCAGCGGGAAATCTCCGCCAACATCTCATGATGCCTTGGATGGTAAATATCAGACTTGGCCATTTCGTTTCAGTTTCTGATTATATTTTTTGAAAAAGCCATAGCGAGGAGTAAATTCATAGTGATGATAAACTGAAGTTTCTTTTTATTATGATTGTATTCAGTGGAAAGAGGTTTGGTAGAGCTAAGGAAACTGGGAATAGAGCAACAGTTGTGGGAAGCTTCACGTAAAGAAATCGATCAGATTCCGTCGCCTACTTCCTCTAATCACGATCTCGATGCCGATTCATAGTAAAGCCTCTTCATCTTTTTTTTAATTTCTTGTTTTTCTTCTTCTATATGATAAAAGAAAATTTCCTTTTGTATATTTCTTCTTTGCATGTAAGTTTCACGATGAATCTGTGTGAGGCCTTTGTTTCCTTTTTCTTTTTCACACTTGAGTGTATAAGCTTTGTCATTTTTATTCTCGCAATTAAGTCCTAACAAGTTTTGGATGAAAGAAAAAATTCACTGTAAAACTGCACATTGAAATTTGACTCTACTCGACACACCTCTCTAACCAAATCTTGTTCATTTTTTCTTGGGGCAAGTTATCAACGGTTCTCTAGCAATGAATATCCAGGAACAATTAAAATACAAAATCGAATCAAATGGGACTCGGTTCAATAACTTAGGAAAAAGGCAAAAAAAAAAAGGAAAAAACTATAGAAGCCTTTATTCCTTCTACAACACTGGAATTGGATCTTCCATGGATTCTTCGGCAACAAAACCACCAGCACGTCCATTATTACCATTCAACACAACCACACTTCCATCAGCATCAACATCAACAATCACAGAGTCTCCTTCTTTAATGTCCCTTGAAAGCATCTTCTCCGCCATACTATCCTCCAAAAGCCTCATAATTGCTCGTCTAAGCGGCCTTGCACCGTAACTCGGGTCGAATCCTTCATCCACTACTCTGTCTTTGAACCTTTCAGTAACCTGAAGCTCAATCTCTTTGTCTTTAAGCCTCGACACCACTTCTTTAAGCATTATATCAGAAATCTCTTTGACTTCCAGCTTTGTCAACTGTCTGAAAACAATCATCTCATCTAACCTGTTCAAGAACTCCGGTCTGAAATATTGTTTTAGTTCTTCAGTCACTAAGCTCTTGATTCTGTTGTAGCTGCTGTCTTTCTCGTCATGGTCGAGATCAAAACCGATTCTTCTGCCGCCTTTTTCAATGACACTGCTTCCTACGTTTGAAGTCATGATCAAAAGTGTGTTCTTGAAATCGACAGTTCTTCCTTTGCTGTCGGTTAGTCTCCCATCTTCTAGGATCTGAAGCATCATGTTAAAAACATCGGGATGGGCTTTTTCGATTTCGTCAAAGAGAACTAGTGTGTAGGGCCTGCGTCGAACTGCCTCGGTTAGCTGACCTCCTTCTGTGTATCCTACGTAACCAGGAGGTGAACCGATAAGTTTTGAAACCGTGTGTCGTTCCATGAACTCACTCATGTCAAGACGGATCATTGCTTCTTCTGAACCAAAGTAGTAAGCAGCCAAGGCCTTGGCGAGCTCTGATTTCCCCACACCGGTTGGACCAGAGAAGATGAAACTGGCAATGGGACGGTTTGGGTTCTTGAGTCCAACACGAGCACGTCGGATAGCCCGGCTGATGGCTTTGACTGCTTCGTCTTGGCCAATGACTCTTGTGTGAAGGGTCTGCTCCATTTTGAGAAGACGGCTAGATTCATCAGACGAGACTTTCTCCACCGGGATTCCAGTCCAGGTGGAAACAATGTGTTGAATGTCGGATTCTGTGACGGTAGGTCCTCCTTCCTCAGCTTCAGTCTCTGCTTTGCTCACTTCTTTGCCTTTAGCTAAAACAGCGGCTATCTCAGCCCTGAGCTCTATCTCACGATCACGATGAGAACCAGCCTGTTGAAAGAAGAACTCAGGGAACTGTATATATACAAATCTTGGGCGTACATATAGTTATAAATAACTCATGTCAATACCTTCTCGAAGTCTTGGCCTCGCACAGCTTCGTTCTTCTCCTTAGTGATCTGCCTGAGTTGCTTTTCAAGCTCTCTAGCTTCCTCCGGAACCTATACGGACAAAATTTTCATTCTGAATTAGCTCAAGTAAATGTGACAACAGAATTTTTCTTGGTACTGCGCAACGAATATATATAAACCTGAGCATGGCGTAGCCGAACCCGAGAACCAGCTTCATCAATCAAGTCAATTGCTTTGTCAGGAAGAAATCGATCACTGTTCATTCATGAGAAAAAATTGTGTTGAGATAATGCTGCAACTGGCTTAAAGACGGTTCAAAATGTTCTGTGCAGGTGAAAGACTCAAATGAAAAAAAACAAAAACCTGATGTACTGATGTGACAACTGCGCAGCAGCAACCAGGGCATCATCAGTGTACCGAAGCTTGTGGTGGATCTCATATCGCTCACGCAGACCGTGCAAGATCTGTATAGCTTCCTCTACAGTTGGTTCAGGTACCTTCACAGGCTGGAATCGTCTCTCCAATGCAGGATCTTTCTCAATGTGCTTCCTGTACTCATCCAATGTTGTTGCACCAATACACTACAACCATGAAAAGAAAACAAAACATTTCACAAGGACTTGAGTTTCCGGATCTAATAATTGACATATGACGTTACTAGACCAATAAAAAATATGATAATATTTACCTGCAATTCACCTCTTGCAAGAGCTGGCTTTAAGATGTTAGCAGCATCTATTGCACCTTCAGCGGCTCCAGCACCAATCAGCGTGTGCACTTCATCAATGAACAAAATTATGTCATCACTTTGCCTGATTTCCTCCATAAGCTTCTTCAGTCTTTCCTCAAATTCTCCTCGGTATTTCGTTCCAGCCACTAAAAGACCCATATCAAGGGTTATAACCTGAAATAAAGGTAAAGGTAAGTACATATCTAAATATACATTCCCACTTTTCAGCATCTTAAATGCATTATCAACAATCCAATGGGAGAATAGTTTACCGTCTTCCCCTCAATTGTTTCAGGAACATCACCACTCGCAATTCGTTGTGCAAGTCCTTCAGCTATTGCTGTCTTACCAACTCCAGGTTCTCCAATAAGACAAGGGTTGTTCTTGGTTCTTCGAGCCAAGATCTGAACCACTCGTTCGATCTGCGGCTGCCTTCCAACAACCGGATCCAGTTTACCCTGCAACAGAAAGTATAAAAACCACATTTCAGCAGAAACCTTCAAGCATCAACATGACACTTCCTCCAATACAAGTTAGCACTTTTATTACCTCCTCTGCTAATTTAGTTAAGTTAGTCCCATACTCTTCTAGTGTTGGCATTTTGCTGTTTCCACTGCTTCCTCCACCAACGCTTGCTGTGACTTCATTGTTTTCCCCGACCATTCGTATAACCTGAAAAATATACCCAAAATGTTATCAATAAATTGTCTACTAAGAGATAACATAATTGATAAAATTGGTGCACTTACCTGCGTCCGGATATTACTAGGATCTGCACCCAAATTCTCCAAGACACGAGCTGCCACACCTTCCCCTTCACGAAGAAGACCAAGTAAAAGGTGCTCTGAACCAATGTAGTTATGCCCTAGGATTTCCAAGTGGATAAGAACCAGTTAGTTTCATCAGTCAAGATAGCTTTTGTATTGCACAACACATAACAAGCTCCAAGCCTAAATATTAATATATAGCAACAAATCCTAACCAAGTTGTCGAGCTTCTTCTAGTGACAACTCCAGGACACGCTTTGCACGAGGAGTAAATGGGATCTCCACTGCCACAAAGCCACTGCCTCTTCCAATGATCTTCTCAACCTCTACACGAGAATCTTTAAGATTGATTCCCATGGATTTAAGAACCTTTGCAGCGATCCCGGTCCCTTCCCCAATTAGACCCAACAGTATTTGCTCAGTCCCAACAAAGTTATGACCAAGTCTCCGAGCTTCCTCTTGAGCCAGCATTATGACCTTAATTGCTTTCTCGGTAAATCGCTCAAACATGGCTTTTGTAACACATCGGCTAGCTCTTCCTTTCCGGGATGAGATTGAAAAGTTAACCTTAGAAAGAAAATCTTGACTAGGCCTTGCCATAAGATCCAATGCATTGGAAGACCTTAACCCTGAGAAGCTCTGTATTCGCAAAACAGGTGCTTGTAAACCATACATCATCTTTACACACCGTCTTGATTTTCGGCACTCTTCGGACTTCACATGCCTTCCAGGAGCCAGTGAAGGAGCTGTAAAATGAGCTACTAACCTTGCCATGATTCCAGCTGGTGGCTGCATTGGATAATGTAAAAATAAGCACTATATCGGCTTAAACCAAAATACAAGAAACACACAAAGATAAAGTTTGGGATTCAATTTCAGTGCGAAGATGATTAGAAAACACATCATACAAAGACAAAGCTACTAGCAATGCAAAATTTTTGTGCACAGGCAACCCCCAAAATGTAACAATTGCTTAAACAGAAAACAGAAAGCGAGACGAGACCCCAACTTTGGGTAGTGTAACCAGAACAATAGAAGACAGGAAAAATGAACAGCTAATGAGGATAAGCCTAGACTTTTGGTTTCACTAAATCCAGTTCTTAGAGCCTATGGCTCATTATCGAGAGCAACAGCAAATCAACAGTGATATAACTTTGGATAAACAGAAATAACTCAGGCACTTAGATACATCATTTCAATTCACCAACAAAAAGCAAAACAGTGTCACGAAGCTTGAACCTTATTTCTTATATCCAAAGTATTTTAAGTGAGAATCAACCATAACGATGAGGCTCTTTCAGTACGAAGGAAATAAAACGACCAAACAAGCATTCATCTTTAACAAATCGATACACGAATACACAACCCTAATTGAAAAGTAAGCACTTTTTTTCCTTTTCGAAAATCACTAACAGCGAAATGAAAGAGTACCCAGATTCCTGTAACTCAAAAATGAAACTATCAAAAGAAATGAAACCAAAAGACATGATAATAGAAAACCTCCACCTTTAAAGCTCACACAACAGAGAAACAGAAACCAAAAACTTCTTCTATGAAACACAAAACCATAACGAAAATAGACAGAGAGCGACAGAGAGAGTGTAGCAAAGAAAAGGGTTTTCTACCGTCTACGCCTTTGGATGGAGAAATCCGAGAAAGGGAGAGACTCTTTTTAATGGTCGGCCCGTCTGGGGATAGAGATAGGAAGCGAATAACAAAACAAAGAGATTTCTCTCTTTTATCTCTCAATTCTCGCATCGCCGCCGTTTTGAAACACTCACCTAACTAAGTTACATACCAGCCGTTAGATTATTCAGATTGATTTACACCGTCGGATTTAACTACTTTGTTTTAGTAAGTCAAGAGAAAATCTGATCCAAAGGATAAAGAGGCTTAGACCGGTTTTGTCTGAAAGTTATGTCAAAACAAAACCAAATAAAACCGATTTATCATAACATAATTTTCATATCTGCTCTACTTTCGTTGCCTAGAGAGATTGTAACGGTGTCTTCGTCGCCAAATGATTTGCCTCTTCCAAAGGTTCTTTGATTTCTCGGTGCCTCTTTGCGTGTTTTAGCTTCTTGCTTTTGATCTAATCCTTTTCTAGGTTTCATTTGCTGCATGTTTCATTGTTAATTGAGAAATGGCGATTCGAGATCTCTGCTTGGTTAATACGGACTGCTTTGGGAATGTCAAGAGATCAGATCAATTAGTCTTGGGGGTTTACGATCTTAGTCCTTTGGATTTTCAAAATTTGATTCCTTTACATAAGCGTTAGTATAGTTCTCTGTCTTAATGAGTTTCACGATCTTAATCCTCTGGATTTGTCGAAGTTTCTGTCTTTACATACAATTTCGAGTAATTGTATGTTCCTATGAATTTTATTGTCTGATCTAAAACAATTTGGGTTAAAGACTTAACTTGTCTGGCTAATGGGATCTTTAATGTCTTGCGTCATTCTACAGTGTATTGAATTTAATTCTGTTTCTGTGTTTCATTTTCGAAAACGCAGGTTTGTTGTTATATTTTTGATAGAAACAGTGATGAAGATCGATTGTGAAAATCATAGAAGATTTAGTGAGTTTATAGGTTTATCAAAGTATTCCATTCGGGAGCGTCTATTCTGTTTATGCTCTTTTTGTTTTGTATCTTAACTCTTCAACAATTTTACAGTTCAGTTTTGAGAAAATGAGCTTTAATATAAAGCGTCTACTCTGTTTATACGACTCATCCCAGAAAATATAGTTTGAGAGGTTTATCTGTTTACTTTTACGGAAAAAACCTTTGAGCTTTCTTTATCAGTGTTTTGACATGTGGTTTTATTCAGTTTGGCTCTGTTAATGTTGTTGCTGCAATAAAATCATTGATGGATAGCAATCAATTTTGTGATTGAAATGTTGATTAGAATCTCATATTTATGAGAGAATAAAAGGATTGATGAGTGTTTTCCTAATTATAAAAGTTGTTGATTTCCTCATTTAATAAGCTCTTAAAAAAGCTTTGGAATCTTGGGAAGGATATGAACAGTTGTTTGACGATTCTTCTGCTTGAATAGGGCACAGAAAGAATGGAAGAAGAGCATGAGAGTCGTAGAATGAGGAGATGGGAAGAGTTGGACACTGACATCTTAGTGAGAATTTTTCAGAAATTTAGTGTCTTTGATTTGACTTCGGGACTAGCTCATGTTTGTAGAGGATGGAGAGCTGCTTGTTGCGATCCAATTTTGTGGAAGACACTTGATTTGTCTCACATGAGATCTAGTTTCATCAAAATACCATTGGAGCCTTATGTCTATGTGGAACGCCGATCTGATGAAGCCTTGACCCGCATCCTGAAACTTTCGATGAATCTTAGCGGAGGAAACACAAGGACCTTGATTTTCCATTTCAATTTGTTTCTAAGTGATGATCAACTTACTTACACCGCAGAAAGGTAATTCTTCTATCCTTTCACCTGATATGTTTTCCAACTTGTTCCATGAAAGCAGTTAATTATAGGTTGATCCTTGGCCAAAATCACCACCATGTCGAATATTGTTGTGGACAATTGAAATTTCAATTCGGTTCTATTTTTCTGTTAAATCGGTTGAGAGAGTTCTATACCAAGTAAAACAAAATTTGGTTTGGTTTGTGCCCACTCTTAGTAGAATTTGCTGAATTACAAACTGAGTTGAATCTTATATATGCAGGTGTCCAAGGTTGCGACGGGTGGTACTTCCGGCTTGGAACAGAATAAAGAAGACTGGGATATGCAAAGCTATAAGAATCTGGAAAGATCTTGAGTCACTAACAATGCCAAGCATCGCAAACCCGCCTTATCTCTTAACCGAAATCGCCAAGAACTGCAAAAACTTTAAAGAGCTCAAGATCATGGGTCCATTTGAGATCTTCTTTGCAAACACTCTCATCACATGCCTGCCAGACCTCAAAGTCCTCAGCCTAAGATGCTCGGCGATAAAGCGAGAAGCGCTCTTGAAAATCCTTGATGGATTACCTAGCCTTGAAGTGCTTAACATATCGCACTCTCACCTGGTGGACTACAACGGTTGGCAACCGCAGCAGAAAGTGATAGTTAGAGAGCTCGATAAGATGATAATGGAGAAAGCTGCGAGGTTGAAGAAGTTCTTAACATGTATGGAACATAAGACTTGTGTGATGTGTCAGAGAACTGAGAATGATGAAGGGATTGTAAGATGGTACAAGTATGAAGAAGGAGAATGGAAGGTTGATGAAATCAGTTCTCTACATCTTTGATGTTTATTTCTGATTATTACTCTTTGTGAGTTGTTTTGATTTGAACTTATTGTGTGTTGTATATAGACATAGTCAATGCCAATGTTTGTACTTTGTATGTACTGATCAACTTTTGATCACCAACCTTTGACACCTGTAGGATAATAAAACACTAAACTTTTGATGTTACAATTTTTTTTTTTTAATGTATCATATACTTTCGTGGAATATATTTTCTTTTGGTTTTATGTCACATTTTGTTTTTGCTATCATCTACGTCTCGACTTGAGTCCAACCTACCTGCTCACTTCTCTCAAACGGCAATTACGACGCCGTTTTGTTAAATTCAGCAACCACTAATTAGGTGTAGAGAATACGTACTGTTTTAAAAACGTTTTAACCAACGAACACAAATATTTTCAGACTGAAAAATGTACAAATTCTTTATTTTAAAATTGTTCATCTTTGAATATCCACTGTCAATAAATGACGACGACAGACTTGAAAAAACGTTTAATAAAATACTTTGTTGCGTATTTGACCATTTATTTTTATATTTTATACCAAATTAATTATATATATTATGTTTAATTCTCGATTGGATGTTAGTTATAAATTCTATATAAAAATAAAATCGCACACAAATATCAAACGTAACCGAAGATTTAGCTCTGACCAGTGAACCACCGACGCTTTATCTCTTCTATTCTCTTTCGATTAGCTCAATCATGGTTCTGCAACTATGGGAAACGCTCAAGGAAACCATCACAGTTTACACTGGACTTTCTCCGGCTGCGTTTTTCACCATACTTGCTCTCGCTTTCGCTGTCTATCAAGTCGTCTCCGGTTTCTTTGTCTCTCCCGAAGTTCACCAGCCTCGTTCTTTAGAGGTACCTCAGTCGGAGCCTCTTCCACCGCCGGTTCAGCTCGGAGAAATCACCGAGGAGGAGCTTAAGCAGTATGACGGTTCTGATTCTAAAAAGCCCCTTCTTATGGCGATCAAGGGTCAGATCTATGATGTTTCACAGAGCAGGTATATTTGATAATCTTTATAATCACAGATAAATTATGGTTTAATCCGAAAGTGAATCACTAGCATCGATCAGATTTAGAGGTGGTTGAGTTAATCAATTGATATTCCAGTGATATCATCTGCTGAAAATTTGGGTTGATTGTTTATTGAAATTCCGAGAACATTTCGATTTCAATATATCTCCTCAAATTCTAGTATATATATGGATCCTCGTAATCTCGTTGAATAAATTGATTGTTTCTTTTTCGGTGTAAGCTTTTCTGGCTAATTTGATGAATATACCCTCCTTTTTGTTCATAATGATCTGCAGTTTGCTTTTGATTCTTTTCAAGTTAGCTTTTATTTTTGCAAAGTGTTTGTTATCTCATTCCTTTTCTTTGCGCAATACCATTAGAAGCAAAAATTGAATTATTGTATTCAAGTCATCGGGAAAAATCTCTACATTTGCAACCCTGTGTTAGAGAAACCATCTTGAATTAGTAGAGAAGATTGCATATGAGAAGAGTAGCTACATACCAACTCGTGATACGTGTTGGCTTCTAAATTAGAAGAAATTTGTTCATTAATTAATTATCTGCATTGGTTTACTTTCCATGGTCCATGACATATAGAAATTAAAGTTTGAGATAACCCTGTCTGTAGATTGGCTTGTAAGTTATCTAGATCCCTGAATTGTCAGCAAGACTCAACATGACATTTCTTTCTTTCTTTCTCTGTTTTTTTTTTTTTTTTGCTACAGAATGTTCTATGGACCAGGTGGGCCATATGCTCTGTTTGCAGGGAAAGATGCAAGCCGGGCTCTGGCGAAGATGTCGTTTGAGGAACAGGACTTGACTGGAGATATCTCAGGTCTCGGTCCATTTGAGCTAGAGGCTTTACAGGACTGGGAATACAAGTTCATGAGCAAATATGTTAAAGTTGGGACTATTCAAAAGAAAGATGGAGAAGGCAAAAAAACTTCAGAACCCTCTGAAGCAAAGGCTGAGACAGAGGAAGGTCCTACTAAGAACACGGGAGAAGATGCTTCTCCAGCTACAGTTGATGAAACTTCTAGAAGCACGGACGAGGAGAAGAAGGATGTCGCAAATGGTGATGCTTCAAAGGAGGAGTAAAGTCAAAGTAGTCGAAGGTGTACTATTTCTTGAGAATGTATTGAGATTTTACAGGGTTTTATGTATGAGTCGTATATATAGCTCAAGGTGGACGAAGCAAGCTCTATAAAACTGGAACTTTGTATTTACTTTTGAATCTTATGATGACATTTGACATCTAATTCTGGTTATAGAAGCCTCGAATTACATTCTCTATTTTTTTCTGGTCAAACTTTTGTTTTAAAAAATATAAAATAATTGCACTATATCACAGAGTAACGGAGCGGATATATGGGGTTAAGGATATTCGTGGTATCATTCACCATAGTGTCTATATCCGGAAATTATGGATATCTGAAATACAGATATTCGTTAAAAAAAAATCTATCAGATATCTGTATCCGTATTTAATTGTTTTACTTTTTTTTTTCTTTAAAAATGTAAAAAGAAAAAAGGACAAAAAATTTAAATCTCTTTTTATAAAAAAGTTAAAAAACAATTTTTTTCATTCAAAATAAAATAAAATAATTGAATAAGGATGGAAACAATAAACACCTAAAAGAATAAAAAAAAATTGGAGGGAAAAAAAGAATAAAAAAATAAAAATAAAACTAATGATTTTGGTATTAAAAATGTAAAAAAAAAATTAAAATTATACGGATACGGATATCTGGATCCAATATCCGCAATATTCGTATTCTTCCGTCGGATACTAAATTTTACTATTCGTATCCGTTTTGGCCGGATATCCGTTTTTTGGATAAAATTTTAGATACGGATACGGATATCCGGCGGATACCGATATTTCATCACATACCGTAAATTAGTAAACTACCACATTTTTAAAATCAAAAATGAAATATTAAAATAAAGGGAGGATTTCAAAACTACCCCTAATCTAAAAACTACCCTTTTTATGCTCAAATTTTTCAAACATACCCCTTTACACTAATTCTAAAATGACAATATTGTCCTCATTTATCACTGTTTTAGTTTTACGTTTTTAGCCGATTTTCTATGATTTCTCTGAGTGCGATTTCAGCCAATTTGCTACGATTTCTTAAGAGTTTCACGTTTCTTCGATTCTCAGATCCAAGATCTGAGAATCATTTAGTCAATGCAATTTCTAAGCTTCCTTTATAAGCTTTTTCTTCCATTTCTCACGATTTCTTACAAATTTTCAATTTTTTCCTTCAATTTCAAAAAATCTACAAGATTTTAGGCTTGATTTGTCAACTTCATATTCTCTGACTCTTGATTTGCAGGTTCGATGGTTTCTTCCAATTGCGAAGATGAGGTCATTGCTTCCAATTGCTACAATCCTTCATCTTTAGGTAGAAAATCTCAGAGTTACTTGGGCGTTGTAAGAGAGAGTAATTCGATGAATAATTTGATGGAATTGTTGTTAGTGGATCAATATATTCGTTGTAAGATATCTCTAGTTTCATGGATGATTTAATTTTTATGGTTGACTTACTTTTATCACTCTTTGTTCTTGTTGTAGATTGTGTTTGATATAAATCACTTGGTTTAGTTCGAATTTCGGATTGAGATTCGATTAATGTATGATGTTTGTGTGCTTATGTGAATTTAATGGTTTTGCTCGATTATTCATATTGAGATTTGATGAACTTAAAGAAAAAGTGAAGAATAGAACAGAAACCATAAATCAATAGTGTTGTTTAATGGAGGATGTCACATGAACGTCACAAGAAAATGACATTTGGGTGATAGTGGTTGTGACATCCATTTATGATTCAACGTATAGTACCCAAAAGTACTTGCTCTTTGAAGCCTTTTCTGAATTTTCACACAAAAGCAGAACCAGAGAACATACATTCATCCTTGTGACCACATAGTTCTCAGTCATTTGCTGGAATACTAACAAGTTAAACATTTATTCATTATCTTGTTTCTCTATTCTTTTATGATGTTATTGTTATGTCGAAAGCTACAGACTTTCCCGAGGTTTGCTGGAGACTGCGCAATTGGTCATCAGAAATTGCATTCTAATGCAATTCCTGAGATAAAGAGTGATTTCTTTGATACTTGTTCCCAGATGATTCTCCAGCTTTATGATGTCTATGATCCAAGCAAGGTTATTCTTTAGGCCATNAATTGGTCATCAGAAATTGCATTCTAATGCAATTCCTGAGATAAAGAGTGATTTCTTTGATAATTGTTCCCAGATGATTCTCCAGCTTTATGATGTCTATGATCCAAGCAAGGTTATTCTTTAGGCCATCATCAAAACGATATTATTTCGAAACATCAAAAGTTATACTCATGATTGGTTTCTCTTTGTTTCTTTGAAAGGTTTATCTCATGATAAAGGTCGTTTCTAGATAACCATGTGGAGCTTTGTGATCAGCTTCTTATATTAATATTGAGGGTGAATGAATGTGCAGGGATTTCACACTTGTCAGTGATTTTACATTTCATGGAGAAACTAGGGGAATAAATATAAGTTGTTGTTGAGCATAGTTGTTGAGCAAATGAAATGTTTTTATCCGATACGCTTATTTGGTGTTTGGTTTTCTTGTCTTGATATAAGTGAAACTGCTATTTGTTGCTCTAAGAAAAATAATAAATTAGTTTTATAAGAAGTTTTATAAAACTTAATAAAGTATTTCATAAAACTAAATATATCCCTTTAAACTTAGTTTCTTTTAAACTAAAGATCTTTTTTGTATTAAACTCATAAAAATTGAATATTTTCTTGTATATAGTATTTTTATTTGGTTTTATATTGTTTCTTATAAACTTTATAAACAAAGTAGTCTAAAGGATTTCATGAAACTAAACCATACCTCTTCTTAATTGAGTGAGTCCAAGTAAAATTTAAACTCAATATCTGTCAAACTAAAGATAGTTTTCGTATGTCAAGAAGCAGGTGGTCCAGTTGGTTTGCTCATGATCTAGCTAGGCACCAGGTGATGAGCATTCTCGTTGTAACATTTAACCTATGGATTGGGGTTCGTCGATCTAATGGTTGATTATTGATAAAAAAGAAGAAGATAGTTTTCTTACTAAACTAGTTAATGTTATATTGTCTTTCATTTAATATATTATTTGGTTTATACAGTTTTATAATGTATATTATAAACTTTATAAACAAACTAGTTTAAAAAATTTCATAAACTAAACCCTAGCTGATCTTAAATGAGGGAACCCATAATAAATTTTCGTTTAAGTATTTTTGTTTGGTTTTACACATTTTTATAAGGTATCTTACAAAATTTAATAAAGAAACTAGTCGACTTGTTTATTAAAACCAAACTATACCCTCTCTTAACAGAGGGAAGCAAAAGAATTAAACTTAATTTTTTATAAACTAAAGATAGTTTTCGTATTAAACCACTAAATGTTGAAAAAATTATTTGTTTAAGTATTTTTGTTTGGTTTTATATATTTATAAGGTATTTTATAAACCTTAATAAAGAAATTAATTGACTTATTTATGAAAAGTAAACCCTACCCACCCCCACCCGAATCTTACCAGAGGGAACCCAATGAATTAAACTTAATTTTTTCATAAATTAAAGATATTTTTAGTATAAAATCACCCAATGTTCAGAAAATTATTTGTTTAACTATTTTCGTTTGGTTTTATACAAATTTATAAGGTATCTTATAAACATTAATAAAGAAATAAGTAGACCTATTTATCAAAACTAAACCTTACTCCCATTCTTAATAGAGGGAACCCGAGTAATTCAAACTTATATTCTCATAAGCTAAAGATATTTTCGTATGGTTTTATATAGTTTTATAAGGTATCTTATAAACCTTAATAAACAAACTAGATTTTGAAAAGGGTAGATCTGAAAGGGTAGTTTTGAAATTTTCCAAATAGAGAAATTAACATATCGACTTGTTTTATATAGTTTTATAAGGTATCTTATAAACCTTATTCTCTTCTTAAAAAAAGGAACCCAATGAAATTTAAGCTTAATTTTTCATAAACTAAAAACAGTTTTCTTATAAAACCACTGATGTTGAGAACTCTCTTTGTTCACATATTTTCATTTGGTTTTATATAGTTTTATAAGATATCTTATAAACCTTAATAAACAAACTAGTCGACCGATAAATTAAAACTAAATCGTACCCTCTTCTTAATTTTCTTAAACCAAAGATAGTTTTCATATTGAGCCAACAAATGTTGAGAAAATTATTTGTTTAACTATTTTGTTTGGTTTTATACAGATTTATAAGGTATCTTATAAACTTTAATAAAGAAATATGTCGACTCATTTATTAAAATTAAACCCTAACCCCCCCCCCCAATTCTTAATAGAGGGAACCCAAGTGAATATATCAAAAGCTAAAGATATTTTCGTTTGGTTTTATATAGTTTTATAAAGTATCTTATAAAATTTAATAAATAAACTAGATTTTGAAAATAGTAGATCTGAAAAGGTAGTTTGAAATTGTCCCAAATAGAGAAATTAACATATGGACTGGTTTTATATAATTTTATAAGAAATCTTATAAACCTTAATAAACAAACTAGTCGACTAATTTATTAAAACTAAACCATACTCTCCTCTTAAAAAAAGGTAACCAATGAAATTTAAACTTAATTTTTCATAAACTAAAGATATTTTTCGTATAAAACTTGTCCCAAATAGGAAAATTAACATATTGACTGGTTTTATATAGTTTTATAAGGTATCTTATAAACCTTAATAAACAAATAAATCGACTGATTTATTATAAAACTACTAAATGTTGAGAACCACTGAATGTTGAGAACTCTCTTTGTTTACATATTTTCATTTGTTTTTATATAGTTTTATAAGAATCCTTTTCATAACCCTTTTCATAACCCTTTTCAAATACCAAAATTTCACCACCCCATTTAGACCAAGTTTTAACAACACCATTGCAATTACACCAATTATTTGAACATTAAACACACACACACACATATATATATATATATATATATATATATGTATTTCATTACATGTAATATGAGTATGAGTATGCAATTTTTTAGAATCAAGCTTCAAAACAGAATTGTTTAACTTATATGGTTTATAAACAACTTTATAAAACCATATAAAATAAGTCACTATATTTTTTTATAGGTATTGATTGTTTTGTGAAATTCAATCAAGCTGAACTTGCAATTATGTAGAAAAAAAAAATCATTTAAAGATATTTTAGCATCCCGAACCAATATAGTCAAACAAAAGATCTATAGACCATAAGATTTTTTATAAGAAACATTGTAAAATTCATATCTTCAGAATTATAGAGGTTTTATATGACTTTATAAACAAAATTATACAACTATATAAGCCATTACATGATAAGTGACATGGTAAGGTAATATTTTGAAAGAATGATTGAACTCCTATCACCACAGTCAAAACATAAAAGATGATTAAAGTTTGGTCTCAGATGATTAGCCCACCTTAAGCGCAAGTTTTTACCGCAATGAAAGAGGCCAGTGTGTTTCTGCCCAGCATTCCAATTACCCTCTCCATGCTTATTCACATAGTCAATAAGAATGTAATCTTCATATGAACTCCATGGCCCTTTCTTTAGAGCGCTATTAGCTTCCCATCGACTTTTGCTATAACTTCCGTTATCATCAGCTGGTGACTCGTTATGTTCACTGTCAGTGCTCGTGTAACTCATCTCTTTCTAATTAAAGCAAATCAATCAGCTAATAAGGCATTTGACTCAAAACCTAGTGAATAATTGAACATAAGACCATACATACCATAGATCTTTGTAAGCTATGTGATGAGGTCTTTTGACTCGATAAAAACATAGATTTTGTAAATGTAAAGTGTAGTGTTTTCTTTCATTTATATTTTAGTTTGGTTTTATATACTTTTATAATGTTTCTTATAAAAATATAACTAACCATATTCTTTCTTATAATAAGAGAACCAAAGTAAAATTTTAATTTAGTATAATTTAGTGTAAAATTTTATTTTTGTTTGGATATATACAGTTTTATAAAGTATTTTATAAATCTTAATAAAAAAATAAGTCAACTTATTTATGAAAAGTAAAACCTATCCCCCTCTTAAATCTTAACAAAGGTAACCCAAAGGAATCAAATTTATTTTTTTCATAAGTTAAAGATTGTTGAGAAATTTATTTGTTAAACTATTTTTGTTTGGTTTTATACAGATTTATAATGTATTTTATAAACCTTAATAAAGATATCTTTGTTTGGTTTTATATAATTTTATAAGGTATCTTATAAACCTTATAAACAAACTACATTTTGAAAAGGGTATATCTCAAAGGGTACTTTAGAATTGGTCCCAAAAAGAGAAATTAACATATCGACTAGTTTTATATAGTTTTATAAGGTATCTTATAAGCCTTAATAAATAAACTAGTCGACTGATTTATTAAAACTAAACCCTACTCTCTTCTTGAAAAAAGGAACCCAATAAAATTTAAACTTAATTTTTCATAAAGTAAAGATAGTTTTCGTATAAAACCACATAATGTTGAGAACTCTCTTTGTTCACGTATTTTCGTTTGATTTTATATAGTTTTATAAGATCTTATAAACCTTAATAAACAAACTAGTCGACCGATTACTTAGAACTAAATCCTACCCTCCTCTTAAAAAAGGGAACCCAAGGGAATTCAAACTTAATTTTTTCATAAACTAAAGATAGTTTTCATATAAAATCACTAAATGTTGAGAACTCTCTTTGTTTACGTATTTTCGTTTGGTTTTATACAGTTTTACAAGGTATCTTATAAACCTTATTAAACAAACTAGTCGATCCATTTATTAAAACTAAACCTTATTCTCCTCTTAAAAATGGGAACCCAAAGGAATTTAAACTTAATTTTTCATAAACTAAATATAGGTTTCGTATAAAACAATGGAATATTGAGAACTCTCTTTGTTTACATATTTTCGTTTGGTTTTATAAGATATCTTATAAACCTTAATAAAAATAAACTACTTGACCGATTTATTGAAACTAAACCCTACCCTCCTCTTAAAAATGGGAACCCTTGGGAATTCAAACTTAACTTTTCATAAACTAAAGATAATTTTCATATTAAACCATTGAATGTTGAGAACTCTCTTTGTTTACGTATATGCGTTTGGTTTTATACCGTTTTATAAGATATCTTATAAACCTTAATAAACAAACTAGTCAGCCTATACATTAAAACTAATCTTATCCCCATTTAATTGAGGGAACTTAAGGGAAATTTAAACTTAATTTTTATAAACCAAGCATAGTTTTCGTTTTAAACCAATGAATGTTGAGAATTTTCTTTGTTTAAGTACTTTCATTTGGTTTTATACAGTTTTATAAAGTATCTTATAAATCTTAATAAACAAACTAGTCAGCCTATACTTTAAAATTTAACCCTACACCTTCTTAATAGAGAGAACTCAAGAGAAATTTAAACTTAATTTTGTATAAGCCAAAGATAGTTTTCGTATAAAACAAATTAGTTGACCTAGGAAAACTATTACCATAACAAACACACGATAACAAACGTCCATTAATATTCCAAGTAAACTATCTTTGGAACTGTGAAGACCAAACATACACGATAACAAACCTCCATTAATATTCCAAATAAAGTTATCTACAATCAAATATATATAGTATACAATCACTATCTAATAATGTGTTGTCAAATGTTGTTAGCATCAAAGTCTCGTTAGTGGGCATATTCTTGTTATTCATGAAGAAACAACAACATAACCTATACAAGTTCTCCAAAAGCATGAGTTCCATTATTTTAAGTTTCTCACTGTTGTCTTCTATGTCTTGAAGTCTTTTGATAGGCATTTTATTGACCCATCAACCCACAAGGCTTTTGTTCATGTTCTGAATATAGACACCCACATGTGCTGGTTCATTTTCTGAACATTGCTAAGTTGAGGGATGGCTTGACCATGCTTGGCAAAGTGAGTTAGCTTAAGCAAAACATTGCATCTCCCACTAGCAATTACTGTAATAGGTTGGTCACTCTCTGCTCCTTGACTCAAACATGCAAATAAGCGTCCCAACAAATACGAACCAACACAACCTTGAACACTAATTGAAATAGTCACAAAACTAAGAATCCGTCAAATTGGAATCTTAATATGCAGAACAATTGTGGAGCTTATGATTATGCCTCAAGCTGCATTATCTCATTAGAAGATCAAGGATTACATCATTATATACAAAGAAGGTTAAGAGCTACTATTTTGAAATCAATGAAACATGGCCAAAATCTTAACAATCAGTGCTCATCACAAAGGATAATTAATGCTTGCAATATGGGTGGACGAAAAGGTGGCCATGGAAGGTGAATTCAGCTATTTTTGTCATCAATAAATCTCAATATCACAGTGATCAATAAATCTCACGATGACATAGAAATGATCGAAATCATATTTTTGAAAATTTGCATCAGAAATCATCAATAATTCAATATGATCACAACAACACCAAGAAAATACATAAGTTTCATTATTCCAGCATTGATTCCTCACGATAACTAACAAGTAAACTATGCACAATCATCACCCACGCCTAGAAACCCTAGAAGTTCTCAGAAACAACTAAAATTTCTGTAATTGCATCATAAAACACAAATTAGAAACCTGAATCCACAATATTAACTTACCATTGTTAATCCTAAGAATATTTGTCAAGAGAAAAGCGAGACGGAACTACCAGAGAAACGACCACTAAAATCTTTGAAGATTTCTTCGACGGTGCAGGGAGAGAAGACTCGGCAACCATAGATGATGTAATGAACGAAGAAAAATATAAAGTTACGAGTATAAACAAGAAAATCGAGAAATCTGAGATAAAGAAAACAAGATCGCGAAATCCAAAAATCTCAAAATCACAATTTCAGATCTGAAAAATTTAGATCAAAAAAAGAGATCGAAGCACAAAATTAAAGATTCCTATCGATTATATTATAAAACAATGATTCACGAACAATTTGTCGGGAAAGCGAAAATTTAAGAGAAAACACACAGAGAGAAAAGACAAGAAAGGAAAAAGGAGACAAAAATAAGAGGGGCGAAAATGTCAAGTTGAGTTTTGTTGAAGGGCACATTATGAAAATAGTAAGTTTGAAAAGGCATTTATTGAAATATGATAGATTAAAAAGGTTAGATTTGGTAATTTTTCAAAAATAAAATATATAATAAATTTAAAATTAAGTAAGTGATGAAGATAAATTTTAATTAGGTAAATGATAATGATATTACTAAAAAGTTTTTTTACCATTAAATAGATTAAAATAATAAAGAAAATTCAGATGAAAAATAAAAGGTAAAATAGTAATATCATTGTCACTTAATTAAAATTTATTTGTTATTGATGATTACCCGACTTAATTTCTTTATGTTTTATTATTGAACGCACCGATAGTTATCATCCAAACTTTCAAACACTCAGAATTTCAAATTTCTTCTCGTTGGCCGCTCTTCCTGTCTCTCATGCTTTCTCGAGAGTGTGGGCCATCTCTAACGGGAAGCTATGGGGGTGAAGTATCTTTGGGATGTTTTGGAACCTTGCAAGAAGACTTTCCCACTCGATCATCTTCAGTGAGTTTCTTGCTTCCTCTCAATTTTCCTCTCTTTACTTTTCTGGGGTTTTATAAAGTTTTTTTTTTTTTTTGACGAGATCTAATTCATGTAGAAACAAAAGGGTATGTGTGGATCTCTCATGTTGGATGGTGGAATTGCATAAAGTTAACAAATCTTATTGCGCCACTAAAGAAAAGGTTTATCTTCGGGGACTGTTTCATCGACTCCGAGCCTTAATTGCCCTTAACTGCTCCATCATTTTAGTCTCAGGTGATTCAGACTACTGTTTCGTAATTTCCATCAAATGGACCAATTCGGGTTTTTTTATAGCACAATTTCTGTCATTTTGCTGGTGGCTTTGTTGGTTATGGGGCGTCTGTGTTGTTGTCATTGACAATTGTTATAGCAGAACCATGAGAGATGAAATCAGTTTATACTTATCGATGCTTTGCTCTAGGTTGTTGATGCTTTTGAGCATACTTGACTTACTGCTTTGTGCTTCGTAATTTAGATGGTTCAATTCCTGGAATCAAAGTACCAACTTACAGGCGTCGTTTAAAAGCAAGATTCGAGGTGATGTCAATGAGGCACTAGTGCTTATCCTTGCATACGATTGTCAGTTGTCAAAATATTTTTTGATTAATGCTTTATGGGTTCAGCCAGGTCGCTGAGGATGAAGATGGCATTGAACCTGGGAAAGAGACTTCACTTAAAAGAAATATGGGGTCAGAGTTCTCGTGCATAATTAAAGAGGCGAAAATTATTGCATCAACACTGGGGATACTTTGTTTAGACGGGTAATTTTTTCAAGGCAGTTTTCTTAAATTGACAATGAGACTTTGGTATGAGTGTTATTTTTTGCTTATGAGAGAGTTTACAATTGTTAACATGGTCTGGTTTCTTGTTTGAAAGACCCAGTAATATTAATAAACAAATCCTTGTGATTTTTTCCATATGCAGGATTGAGGAGGCTGAGGCTCAGTGTGCTCTGCTAAACTCAGAATCCTTATGTGTAAAAGACACATATTGCAGCTTTAGTCAGTTTCTTGTTCGTCATGCTTTTAATCCAACATTCAATAATAGTTATGGTTTTCATGATTATCCTAGGACGCCTGTTTTAGCTCTGATTCAGATATTTTCCTTTTTGGTGCAAAGACTGTATACCGAGAAATATGTCTTGGTAAGTGGAGAGAGACTCTTCAGCAGTGTTGGTTTATTGTATCATACGGCCTAATTATTGTGCCAATGAACTAGGTGAAGGAGGTTACATTGTTTGCTATGAGATGGATGACATTAAGAAAAAGCTTGGACTTGGACGGAACTCATTGGTAAGTTAAAGATTCTCTTATAAGTGATTAGCTTTACATACTTGAACTCTGATCTTTCACAAAGCTGCGTCATGCTTGTAAAGTGCTTTGATTGACAGAAGCTTGACTGATGTATGCATACTAGCAAAAGGTGGCTTTGATATTTAGCCTATAATGTTTACGCGATGAAGTTGGATGGGATATATGCTGTGTATGAATGGTTCCACTGCAACATTGCAGCTTTAAGGATTCAATTCCTTTAGTTGCATCATTAGACAAGAAAACCGGCTATACATTGTTGACTACTATTCCATATGTCAAAGATCTCTGAGATCTTAGCTATGTTTCATCGAATGGCAAGGTTATACAATGTTTTCTTTGATGATGTTTCAGATAGCCCTAGCACTTCTGCTTGGCTGTGACTACTCTCAAGGTGTCCGTGGTCTTCGTCAGGTGTGTTGATAACTCGAGCTTTTAAACCTTCATCTATTGGGGTTGTATGTTACTCGAGTTTGTGTGTTTTATTAGAGTTCGAATACGAATAACTCAAGGATATTCTTCTGTGTACAGGGGAAAGCTTGTGAGATTGTTAGGTCAGTTGGAGAAGATGTTATCCTTGAAAAAATTGCATTGGAAGGACTTGCCTTTGCGGAAAAGCTAAGAAAATCAAAGAAACAAGCCAAGAATCCTGATTGCAGAAAACGGGGGACCTTGCCCTTGGTGGTTATTAATGGTATATAAAGCAACAGCTTCGTTGTGTTTTGTGATATGACATGCTTTACTTGTGTTAACGCAAACAGAATGTTATTTTTATCATTGAAGCTCTTTCCGTTAACTCAACGTTTTTTTCAGGAAATAGTCGTGATTCAGCAGGACTGGAACAGATTAAGCAGGTGATCGATGCGTTCATGAACCCCAAGTGCCACCAAGCAGACTCTAATACAGTTTCCAGGTATATCTTTCTTTCCAGTTCTTTGTTGTCAATCATGTGATAGTAGTTCTACTCCGGGTTATACCTTTTGGTAGACCTGGGACGTTCATACGCTTATCTTTTATAGCAATTATGTGCCACAAGAAATCGCCAAATTTCGTCTTGTACTAAGTCTTGGTGCTTGTTTTGCAACTTGCACGTATATAGATTCTAGCTATTGGTGTTGTTTGCTTTGTTAAACTGATAATTAAAATTACTAAGGATCAAAAATGAAATTAAGGATGGAATCAAAGGCTTTCTCGAATGCCTGAAAAAAGGCATGGAATTTCTGGTGAGAAACAAGCTTATAACAGAAATATCTGTTAACCTGGAGACTAATGGACTTGAAAAGAGTTGACTGTCTATTCAGATTTTGGATAGTGGAAATGATATAATCTACGTTCTGGTTTTGCAGGGCTCTGGCTGAATTCTCTTTCCAGCGCACCACGCTCCAGGAGATATGCCATAAGTTCTTTGAGTGGCCCCCTGAGAAAACAGGTATTACTCTAAATGTTTACATATTTCTTTTTCCTTGTATGTTGGATTTGCAGACATGGTGCAGAAACATTTTTGAAACCAATGTTTCTTCTTTTTCGCTATCTTTCAATAGATGAATACATACTTCCTAAAATTGCTGAAAGAAATCTGAGACGCTTCGCTATTCTGCAATCGAGATCAAATGAAGTTGGAGTTAACCTGCCTCTCCACAAGGTACCTTTCCTCCTACATTGTTAAAAGTTATTTCTATAGACTTTAGTTCCCCAGAAGCACGTCTTGGCTCTCGGTTTTCAGTTCAAGAATCACGTACATAACAATATTTTGGTTTTACGTTAGAATTTACTAGGTGATGGATTGCTAAGGGAAGTTGTTGATTTTGACATAAATTCCCCTTGGTCTGGCGTTCTTTGTGATTTTGTTAATATGACACTTTTGGTTTTGTTTAGAGTTCAAAGAAAATCAGCAGCTTAAGATAACTGGCTTTTCGTTACAGAAGTAGGTTGGAAGTTGAACACAAACTTTTGTTAACTCTTGCAAGAAAAAAAAAATTCTCTCTTGCAGCCGCAGATGCCAGAGAAGTGTCCAGTGTCGGAAATCATAAAAACTCGCAAAGTACAGGGACGAGAATGTTTTGAAGTCTCATGGAATGACCAAGAAGGGTTAGAGACATCCACTGTTCCTGCAGATATCGTAGAAAGGTAATGATAGGCCATCAAAGTCTGACTTCACTCATTTACTCAAGGCTGGGAATAAAGTTGACTAGAGATTTCAACATGTAGCTCAAGCGGTCGACATTGATGAAATTGTTATGTTTGGCCTTTAATGCAAAAGCTTAATTCACTATGAATCACTGAACTGAAGTAATAGTGTCTAAGTTAGAAGACCTTAGAGTAATAACAATCCAGTTCAGTTGTTTAGTTTGTCTTGGCTGTAGGTTCGTCATAAAAGAGTAATTGTTTTGTCTAAAAAGCTGCAAATAGTGAATATGGAACTTCGAAACAAAACTTAATATTTGATATACTTGAGGGGCCAAATTGAGTCTGATTAATATTTGGTGTTCACGGAATTNGCTGCAAATAGTGAATATGGAACTTCGAAACAAAACTTAATATTTGATATACTTGAGGGGCCGTTCTACTTCTGGTATTGCATATTTATCCTCCTTGTTTCTTTTCAGGGCTTGTCCTGAGAAGATCATAGAGTTCAAAGAGAAAATGGCAGCAAAGAAGAAGAAACCAAAGCCAAAACAAAAACAAAAGGAAACGAGTTCACCGACCAAATATTCTTTTGTTACTGAACTCAGCCTCGAACTACAACACCTTGCTCTCAACTCAACCTCTTTAGTAAGTACAAGCTGCCTTGAAGAAGCAGAGCAAGAGAAAGAACAGCGAAACACCAAGAAAGACAATTACTTGTGTCTTATCGATTCACCTGCTGAAGAAAATTGTAATGATCGTTGGTCGACCATAGATAGATTTGGTGTTGGCTCGAGCTCAAGTTCATTGTCTCCAGAATCAGAAATCATTGATCTGATAAGTCCTTGTTCTGAAGCTCGTTTACGAAGTATGTCACGAAGTTATGAAGAACAGAAGAGGCATGATCACCAACTCGAGACTGTGATTGAGCTGAGTGATTCAGAGACAGATGAAGATGATGAAGAACATCGCAAAAAAGCTAGAGAGCTAAGGATGTTTCTTCAAAATATGAGGAAAGACATTTTTCTCTAAATTAAAAGAGGACAATATTCATATGTGATAACTATGCAATGTACGAATAGTTTCGCTCAATAGAATTTTTTAGTTCTTTTATCTTAATTTTGTTTTTGTAGGTTTCATGAAAACAAAATAATTAATTGTTTTATTTAGATTTTATTAAAATAAAGACAACCTAATCCACCATTACAAAAGAGATTATCCAAGGAAAAATCCTAAATAAAGTAAATAATTACAACCAAAATGAAACTCAAGAAAAAACTAAATTGAGTTGGTTTAGTTGGTTGATAATTACCTCTAGGGGTATTGTGATGGGTAAAAAAACTCAATTTGATCCAAATCCAGTTTAAAACCGTGTATAAAAAATATAGATTTAAAAAAGCTTAGAAAAAATCCAAGAGATTTTGGGTAACCTAGAAAAAACCATGATTATTTTGTATTACCCATGGGTACCCGCGGGTACCCAGATTTATATTTTATATCTCAAGATTTATATTTATGGATCGAGTTTGGATTCAAGCTAAATTTAAAAAACTAACAAATACTTGAACACGCAAATACCCGAAAAACATCCGAATACCCATTAATTTTGCAAAGTTTAATTATTGTTGTAAAATAGTAAAATAACAAATTCTCTCAATAATCTTCTTGAATTAGCACATCATCAATCTCTTGTAACCAATAATTCCATCCTTAAAAAAATCATGATATGTAAATCACAATTCACATTAGCATAATCAATGTCTCTGTAACTGGAAAACAAAAGAATAATCAGTACACTAAGCTTGTTACAGCATTAGCTACATATGAATTGTCCAATTAGATAACCATTGAACATACAATAGGAATTAGCTTACTGATCGGTCTCAATAAACTCAAGCAAAAACTTTAAAGTAGATGATCAAACAAAAACCAAATCTTTTGCAAAAGGGATAGTATATACTATATATTATTTAAATAGCCTAAGACATACTATATATTATTTAATGGAGTCCAGAATTTCGAATTACATAAATCATCATTCTAGTTTTGTTCTATGAATCACATATTAACGTTACTAAAGCATTGAAGTTTTGTATGTTGAACCAAATTTGTTATTATAACTAGTACGTTGTTAAACAATTAAAATGCATGGTTTTTTACTTTTAGTTTTTTTATTATTATTAAATTTATAGGGTACCTGGTACCCATTACCTAGTAGGGTAAATTTGAATAAGGCTTTATATTAATGAGTATCTGCCGGTTTTGAACCCAATTTTTTTTTTAGTGCTAAAGACGGATTTTTAAACCCGTAATAATTTATGGAATCCATTTTAATATCCCTAATTATCTCTATTTATTTTTCTTTAGTAGGGATTCGAGTTTTCTTAACTCCGAGACATCATTGATTTATCCGTAGACATTTTAGTGGCAAGAAAATTTAAACATTATACAGATATGTTTACGTTAGATTTTTTTCGGTAATCAACAAAAAAAATAAAAGAAAAAGAAGGATGAGAATGCAAGTTCTTAGTGGGAGTTATAAATATATCTACTTTTGATGGATGGATCTATAGCCAAACATGTGAATACTTTGTTAATTAGTTAGATAAGGATGCTAAATTGCTAATCATGGCTGAAGACTTTGGTAATTAGTTAGTTGGATGTGGGTCTTAATTCAAACAACGAAAGCAACCACATTTGTTCTATAACTTTTGGTCGTCATTATATATTAATTTTTTCTATGTGGATATAAAACCCCATATAATATAGTAACAGTGCAAATTAATAATTAGATTGCGACTATAAGTAATTATTTTTATAAAAATAATACTTAGATGACGATTATAGTATAGGGACATTACTTGTATAAACTTTAATAAAACAAAAATTATGTTAGTAATAGAAAAACCAATAGTCAAAAAGTAAAAGAGAAAAACCTTTTTTCTCTTTTCTTTTTTTTTTCTGTTCCTCAATTTCCGTGTTAACCCTTGTTCAGCTGCCACCACCACTTTATGGCTGGAGACACCTTGCTCTAGCAACCTCCTGACCCCCCTCCCTGACCTTGCTCAGTTTCCCCCTCTTTCCTCCTCCCCTACCACTCCTATTGTCATTCTCAAACCCACTACTGTAGCCTCAAAAGCTTCAAATGCCTCTGGTTCTTCTTCCTTGAAGCCAGTTGGCCCTTTACCCACTATTTCTGCAAAGAAACAAGAACAAGATTACTCAATTGCTAACCGTGGTAAGACCAAAAAAGTTATGAGAAGCAAAAAACAAAACCCTAACTTGGTGGTTTCAAATGTACCACATGCCACTACTGTTGCTACACAACAAATATCAGATATATATACTTCTCAGGATAATGTGTCGCCTACTGAGAAGGTAGAACTGTCTCCTGTCCTGAAAACCTCAAACCCAAACCTTACGAGTAATGCTGTCCTAGCTACTTTAAATGGCATCCTTGTGTCCCAAATCTACCTACCAATCCCCACCCAACCATCTTCATCCACATCCACTCCCAACCCTCATTCATCCGCTAAACCTCCCCCATCAAACCATCACCACCCTCCCCCACCTAGCTGGGCTTCCAAAGTTAGTGAAGATACTGATAAAGCCCTCAAGAGACTGGCTCCTGTCACTATTACCCCTGAAGGCACACCACAGGTTACCATTCCAGACTCAGTCTTCAAAAAAGGTGCTGAACTCCATAAAGATTTTATAGTTGGGGTCTTCATAGGCAAAACACCCTCCTATCCTC
The DNA here is from genome assembly GCA_900406405.1 of Lepidium africanum. Lineage (NCBI taxonomy): Eukaryota > Viridiplantae > Streptophyta > Magnoliopsida > Brassicales > Brassicaceae > Lepidium > Lepidium africanum. Next base: position 41,630 of record OVAX01000352.1, on the reverse strand, counting down.
AAATCTAGAGTGTTTTGTCTCATATTTGGGGCAAAGGCCGAAAGGTGGAATTTCATCTAAAGCCTCTCCAATGAACAATGATGGTTAGGATTCCAAATGCTCTATTACGGCACAAGATAGTGGAGCAGGAGATTTGGTACATCGGATTTACTATGTTCTACGTGGCTCAGTGGACGCCTGATCTTGCCATAAAACCCCCCTCTCAAACCTCCATCCCTCTATAAGCCCACATCCGGGGTCTCCCACTTGATCTTTTCCATCATCAGGGACTCAATTTTGTCGCAGGTCTTCTTGGGGAACCTGTAGAAATAGATGACTCTACCATAAGATAAGTAATATGGATGTCGCTCACGTCAAAGTACGAGTAGACTGCACAAAAACTCTACTATCATAGGTCGAATTCCAACGAGAAGATGGTACTGTTAATGCTCTTACCGTAATTTACCCTTGGACTCCTGCAACATGCACCATCTATAAGGAAATGTGTCATCTTCAGTCACGTTGTCCATCTGCAAAATGGGCACCAGTCAAAGAAAAAACAAAGCATTCCAACCTTAGAAAATTGAAGGAACAATCAGTTACAGAAGTGACCCCTGAAACCAATCCTGCTGGAACTCTTGTCCGAGAAATACCTGAACCTACTCTACCCTTAACTAAAAATGCTACTCTCCCTATGGACTACTCTACTGGGTACACAACCTCTTCATCTAACCCTACCAACATCTTGGTTTCCTAAATTACTCACCTTTTAGTCCTTTCAGCTCAACCTCCACCAAACACCTCCAAGAAAAGGCCACTTTTTGACCCTATGCAGGAAGAATCTTTCCTTCTTACCACTTCCCAAAACCGTTCCCCAAACCCTCCCTTAAACTCACCCACTCCAATGGACCTCTCCTCTCCCCCTAAACCACCTGACTCCACCATTTTCCCCACTACTGTTGAAAATCATTCCCCAAAAATGGGTTCTCCCTTACCTCAAGGGGTATCCCAATCTTAACTCTTTAAATGTCTGTAAATACCTTCTTTTGGAACATTAGAGGTATAAACAACTCTAACAAGCACCAGACTTTTGTAAACTGGCGGATATCTAATTCTATTCTTTTTAGAGCTCTACTAGAAACCCACATAAAAGAACCTCAACTCAACTCGGTAATGACTCAACTTTGTAATCAATGGCATTTTACCTCAAATCATTCTGAGGATGATGATGGCAGAATCATTGTTATTTGGAAGGCCCCTCTTTCTCTGACTGTCCTACACAAAACGGACCAACTGATGACCTGCAGAATATCTCATCCGGGATCCTCTCCAATCTTCATTACAGCAGTATATGCTAGAAATATAGCAACTGAAAGAATGCAACTATGGTATGACCTAAGACAATCGCACCAGCAACATAATCTAGGCAACAATCCATGGATACTCAGTGGAAATTTTAACAAGATCATTCACCCAGCAGAGCACTCATCTCTAAACTTCAACAATTTCACATCAGCTATGATTGATTTTAAGACCTGTCTAGATGACATTGAGGTTAAATATTTGAGGTTCCATGGTCCACCATTCTCCTGGTCAAACAAGAATCCATTATCTCTTGTTGCAAAAAAGCTTGATAGAGTTCTCATAAATGAGCATTGGATTACCACTTACCCTTCCAGCGTTGCCTCATTTTAAGCCCCAGACTTCTCAGACCATTGTCCTGCTCTAATAACCATGTTACATGTCCTTCCTGCCGGCTCAAAACCCTTTAAGTTCTTTAACTACCTTACCACCCACCCTGACTTCTTACCCCTAGTCTCGGCTGCTTGGATTCACTCTGAAACTGAGGACTACTCTCTAAATTCCTTGAGCTATAAGCAGATTCAGTTGAAGAGAGAGCTGAAAACATTGAACAAAAACAATTACTCAGAAATTCAAAAGAGGGTTAGTGAGGCTAACAGTTTGCTAAAAAGTGTGCAGGTACGGGCGCTACATCATCCATCTCATCAAATCTTTGAACGAGAAAAAGAATGTCAAAAAAAGCTATTAAACCTGAGTGAGATTGAGGAATCTTACTTCAAACAACGATCTCGTATAAATTGGCTAGCATGTAGAGACCAAAACACAAGCTTCTTCCATAAAACCACAACAGCCAGAAACGCCTTCAATACAATCCACTCTTTGGAGAGCTTAAACGGAGTTATAGCTGTCACACTTGACCATATGGGCCACCTTGTAGTCCATCATTTCCAAAATATTCTAGGTGTTTGTGTCCAACCAAGATCTATCTCTGCTGCAGACATAAACCTTCCCTCACTCTACATATTAGCTACCCAGGAAAAGCAAGCTGTTGCCATTATCCCAACACCAGAGGAAATTAAGAAAGCTATTTTTAAACTTAACCCTAATAAAAGTCCAGGGCCAAATGGTTATACCTCTGGTTTCTATAAGGCTGCATGGGAGACGGTTGGAGTAGAAGTAACTTTGGCTATTACCAGATTCTTTCAAGACACCTTCATGCATGCATCAACAAATGCCACAATACTATCTCTTATCCCAAAGTTTGTGGGAGCAACTATAATCAAAGACTACAGGCCAATTTCATGTTGTAATACCTTATACAAGGTAATCTCAAAGTTTCTAGTTGCTAGACTTAAACCATGTCTACCTCATTCTCCCCAACCAATCTGCTTTCATCAAAGGAAGACAGCTGCTAGAAAATTGCCTTATTGCTTCAGAGATTGTCAGTGGTTACCACCTGGACAAGGGCCTACCTCGCCTAACTATAATGTTTGACATTGCAAAAGCTTTGGACTCCATCTGCTAAAATTTTCTTTTTTGCTGTAGACACGCTCATGACCTACCTGCACAGTACATTCATTGGATAAAACAGTGTGCCAGCTCTACTTCTTACTCGGTAAGCATAAATGGCTCCCTTCGTGGGCACTTCAAAGGAACTAGAGGGCTTAGACAAGGTGATCCATTATCACCCTATCTATTTGGAATAATAATGAATTACCTGTCCCATATGCTTAACTCCGCTGCAGCCCAAGGAAGATTTGGTTATCATCCCAAATGCAGAGAAGCACGCTTAACTCATTTATGTTTTGTCGACGATCTTTTAATCTTCTCTAACGGAAATACCTCTTCCATCACTAAAATTCTCTCAATTCTCCAGGAGTTTCACAATCTGTCTGGACTAGCAATCAGTCCTACCAAGTCATGTTTCTTCCCAGCTGGTTTAGCCCATGCAGAAATTACAAAAATAGCATCACTCTCGCGTATCCCTCAAGGATCTTTACCAATAAGATACCTCGGTCTCCCACAGCATTCTAAAAAGCTCTTTATCCTGAACTATGAACCTCTCTTGCAGAAGATAAAATCTAAATTCCAATCATGGACATCTAAATACCTCTCTTTGGCAGGGAGACTCCAGTTGCTAAACTCGGCGATCTCAAGAATCATAAACTTCTGGTTTTCTGCCTTCATTTTACCTAAAAAATGCATAAAGCTAATTAATTCTATGTGCAGTGCATTCCTATGGAAAGGAAACTTAGAAGGGAAACACTCAGCTAAAGTCTCTTGGGAGAATGTTACCAAAGACAAAGAAGTTGGTGGACTTGGTCTCAAGAACTTATTTGTATGGAACAAAACTATTGTACTAAAGCTTCTTTGGATGTTGTTCTTCAGAAAAGATTCAATTTGGGTTGCCTGGATCAAAAACACAGTGTTAAGCAGGAAGAGTTTCTGGGAAATCAAACCCTCCCAAAACCACTCATGGCTCTTTAAGCAGTTGCTCAAACTCAGACCAGTTGCTTTAAAATGGCTTACTATAGTACATGGGAATGGGAAAAATACAAAGTTCTGGCACGATCTGTGGACTCCTATTGGTCCTCTCATTGAATTAGCAGGTCCTTTAGGCCCTCAGCAATTTGGTATTCCCATCTCTACACTAGTGCACTCTCGCTGGCGCAATGGTGGTTGGTATCTCCCACCTGCTAGAAGCAATCAATTTCTACAAATCCATCAGGTTTTATCCACAATTACTCTCTCTACTAGCCCAGATTTGCTAATCTGGTATATGCAAGGAAAAGAGAGATTGGACTTCTCTGCAGGACTAATCTAGAGGGACTTAATGTCGAATCATCAACCAGTGAACTGGCACAAAGTGGTATGAATGAGGAGAGGTATTCCAAGATACTCGACACTTATATGACTTGTGGTGCTTAATAGGTGCGCAACCAGGGATCGTATGATTGATTGGGGAATCCAAACATACAGCTCATGTCTCCTATGTGGTCGAAGCTCTGAGTCAAGAGATCACCTTTTCTTCACATGCAACTTTTCCACGGATCTATGGAAACAACTAGTTAGGAGAACCCCATGCAAATTCAAACACGGATTGGGATTCTATGCTTCAAAATAGTCATTGGATTTACGGGAAACAAGAGAATAAGGTACCTTCTGCTTTTAATTTGGCAATCAGTGATTTATGAAATTTGGAGGGAGAGAAATGAACGGTTTCACCGCCATTACCATCGATCTGTAGACGCCATCGCGTCACTCATCAGACTCACGATCAAGAATCCTATCTCTTCCTTTCGTGATCAAAACAACCGTGAAGCAAGCCTCATTCTGCAACTCTAGTTCTCCATTGTTTAATCACTCTGTTCGCTGGAAGCAATTATCGAAGAAGAAGAGGACTTTTCATTATCCTGTTGGACCATTATTGGGCCTTAAACCCAAAGTCGTTTTTATTACCCGTTTTTCATATTCTCAATATGGGCTTTCTATATTGCTTGTATAACTCCAGTACTTGCTACCTTTTAAATTTAATGCATTGAAATTTTATCAAAAAAAAATTGTTAAAATAGAAATGAGGGAGAAGAAACAATTAACTTTTGAAACATTTGCTTAGCCAATTTTTCATATTTTTATCTAGCGACCTTTCTTTTGTAAAAACTATTTTTTTTTGTTGATAAACTTCTTTTGTAAAAACTTTGTTCTCCAGATTAGATAATCAACAAAATATTGACTTTTTGTCATCTGAGTTATATTACTAAACCAAATAGAAAAAACGCGATACTATTTACAAAAATTAGCAAAAAAAAAGAAATATGCAGAAGTTTATTTTTTTTTTTGTCAACATTGGATTGACAATATTTGATCCATAGCCTAAAGTTCACCNAGAAAAAACGCGATACTATTTACAAAAATTAGCAAAAAAAAAGAAATATGCAGAAGTTTATTCTTTTTTTTTGTCAACATTGGATTGACAATATTTGATCCATAGCCTAAAGTTCACCCCTAAAATTCTTTTTTTAAGCTACTATAATGCAGCGGGTATGAATCAAATTCTGATGCTAAGTTATTAGCTAAATCATCCTAACTACCAGACTTGAGAACAATTCGACAAACTTTTATTTTAAGTGTATAGCTGAATAAAATCAAATATACGTGATTGGTCCACGACAATTAATACAATTATACAAAGTTGACTTGATTATTTTACACAACGTGTGATTTATTTATTTATTAGTTTAAGCAAAATCGAATATATAATACACTTATAACAACATTATATTGTTGTTATAAGATAACTAATTATATATATTATATTATATTATTATAATAAAAGAGAAAGAAGTAATCCTGAGTGGAAGAATATTATTAAACTTTTTTGTTCAATATAAAGTTAAGTAAAGAGAAGTGAGGTAAGTCCTATTTATAGGTATAATGAGTCGGTTATTTTTTATGGCGGTAAGAAGTAAAAATATTAAAATAATATTTGGATAATTACTATTTATATCACTCCCTCTTAATTATCCAAATTATGATATATTGCGTATTGTCTAGTTGAAAACTTTATCATAGAAAAACCCAGTGGAATAAAAACTATGATAAGGGAAAAAGTGTACAATAATGTAATTTCCCCATGAAATGATAAATATCATAAATTTCGAAATTGACACATTCCGATGGTATGAACATGTTTTTTGAATATTGTAGTGGGAAGCGACTTTGTAAATAGATCAACTGCGTTGTCCATTGAATGAACATACTTGATATCCACTTCTTGATTCTTCTCGAGTTCTCGTGTATAAGAGAAAAATCTTGGGGGAATATGCTTTGTTCGGTCACTCTTGATATATCCTTCCTTTAGTTGAGCGACACATGCAGCATTGTCTTCAAACAATTTCGTTGGCTCTTTATTTATGACTATTCCACTTGCTTTTTATATATGATGAGTTATTGACCTGAGCCACATGCATTCTCTACATGCTTCATGAAGAGCAATTACCTCTGCATGATTTGAAGAAGTTGTGACTAGTGTTTGTTTTTGAGATCGCCAAGAAATTGCGGTTCCTCCAACCGTAAAAACATATCCGGTTTGCGATCTGGCTTTATGCGGATCTGATAAATAACCTGCATCTGCAAAACCAACTAAACGAACACTAGATTTTGCGTTATAAAATAATCCCAAATCAATTGTTCCCTAAAGGTAACGAAATATATGTTTGATTCCATTCCAATGTCTGCGCTTAGGTGACGAACTGTATCTTGCAAGCAGATTTGTAGCAAAAGCTATATCTGGTCTAGTACAATTTGCAAGATACATTAATCCACCAATAGCGCTCATATAAGGTACTTCAGGACCTAATATTTCCTCGTTATCTTCACAAGGTCGGAATGGATCTTTGTCAACATTAAGTGATCTATTGACCATTGGAGTACTCAAATGAGTTGCTTTATCCATGTAAAAATGTTTTAAAATCCCTTTTGTATTATTTGATTGATGCACAAAAATTCCATTTCGAAGGTGCTCGATCTGGAGTCCAAGACAAAATTTTGTCTATCCAAGATCTTTCATTTCGAACTCCTTCTTCATATGAGTTCTTGCATCATCAATCTCCTTTTGAGTTCCAATTATGTTCAAGTCATCAACATATACAGCAATGATCACAAATCCAGATAGGGATTTCTTATTAAATTCACAAGGGCATATCGCATTGTTGGTATATCCTTTACTCAACAAATATTCACTTAAGCGATTATACTACATGCGTCCAGATTGTTTTAATCCGTAAAGTGATCGTTGTAGTTTGACTGAACATATCTCTTTTAATTTTGAACTTAATGCTTCAGGCATTTTTAATCCTTCTGGGATTTTCATATATATTTCACTATCAAGTGATCCATATAGATATGTTGTCACAACATCCATTAGATGCATAGCTAGATTTCTAGATGTCGCTAGGCTCATCAAAAATCTGAAGGTAATTGCATCCATTACCGGGGAATATGTTTCTTCATAATCAATTCCCGGTCTTTGAGAAAATCTTAGGGAAACAAGTCGGGTTTTATATCTTGTTACCTCATTTTTCTCATTTCTTTTTTGAACAAAAACTCATTTATACCCAATGGGAGTTACAAGTTCAGGTATTATGACAATAGGTCCAAAAACTTTTCTTTTATTGAGGTAAACTTTGTTTTTATGACCATTTCCCATTTCTCCCAATCAAATCTTTTCTGGCATTCCAGTATGGACCTTGGTTCTGGATCATCACTTTCATTTTCAATTTCTTTTGATACAGAGAATGAGAAAATTCCATTATCATCTTTTATTTCATCTCTGACCCAAATTTTCCCGTTTTGGGCCTAATTGATGGAAATTTCATGATTTTCGTTATTTTTTTCTTCATGACTCTTCTCTGTTTTTGGTTCTTCTGGACCACTTTCATTTTCTCTATTTGGTTCTTCTGGACCATTTTTATTTTTGTTTCCCAATTTCTTTTTCTTCCGGGGATTTTTATCTTTAGATCTCATTGGTCTCCCCCTCTTCAATTGAGCCTTGGGTTCATTCGATATGTTACCATCATATTGTTCTTCAGGAACATTAACTCTTGATGGAACATTTGCAGCGGGTATATATGATTTTGTCACCTTTCTTGTATAAGTGAATGCATCTGGTATTTGATTTGCAATATTTTGTAGATGCACAATTTTCTAAACTTCAAGTTCTCGTTGATTAATAGGAGGGTCAAGGTGCAACAACGAGGGAGTGCACCATGTAATATCTTTTGGAACATTTTTAGTTCCTCCCCCTAATTCTGGAAATTCATCTTCATTAAAATGGCAATCGGCAAATCGTGCCATAAACATATCACCTGTTTTTGGTTCCAGATACTGAATTATACTTGGTGATGTATACCCGATATATATTCCCAATCTCCTTTGTGGTCCCAATTTTGTACGTTGTGGTGGTGCTACAGACACATATACTGCACAACCAAAAACACGGCGGTGGGATATATCTGGCTTCTGGCCATATGTTAATTCTAATGGGGAGTATTTATGATACGCACTTGGTCGTATCTGAATTAATTGTGCAGCATGCAAAATTGCATGTCCCCATATTGAAATTGGGAGTTTTGTTCTCATTATTAACGGTCTAGTTATAAGTTGCAGCCGTTTAATTAAGGACTCAGCCATGCCATTTTGTGTATGAACGTGTGGGGCTGAACGTTCAACATCAAATCCCAATGACATACAATTTTCATTGAAGGTTTGTGAAGTAAATTCACCAGCATTATCAAGCCTTACTTTCTTTATCGTATAACCAGGAAATTGTGCTCTTAACCTGATTATTTGGGCAATGAATTTTGCGAAAGCCATATTTTGTGTGCTTAATAAACACACATGTGACCATCTACTGGATGCGTCAATTAATACCATAAAATATTTAAATGGCCCCCATTGTGGGTGGATAGGCCCATATATATCACCATGTATTCTTTCCAAGAATATCGGAGATTCATTCCCAATTTTGGTTGAAGATGACCGAGTTATTAGTTTTCCAAGAGAACAACCATTACATGGAAATTTTCTCGCTTGAAAAATCTTCTGGTTTTTCAGAGGATGGCCATTTGAATTTTCCATAATTCTTCTCATCATGGCTGAACCAGGGTGCCCTAAAAGTTCATGCCAGATTTTGAACGTACATGTAAACTTCGGGTATACTGTAACATATGATTCAGTCACATTTATTTTTGTGGCATATATTCCAGAAGATAAAGCTGGCAGCTTTTCCAAGATATATTTCTTTTCTAAATTTACTGATTTAATGCAAAGATATTCAATGCCATTGTCATTCATAGTTTCTATATGATATCCATTTCTGCGGATATCTTTGAAACTTAACAAATTTCTGTAAGATTTAGGGGAATATAATGCATTATTTATCTCAAATTTTGTTCCCTTGGCATTGAAAAACAAGCTCTTCTGGAGCCTATGATTATTTTTGATTTACCCGATATAGTATTCACGCTTCCTACGAAATTACTTACTTTGAGGGATGAAAAATATTTTTTATCCTTTAATATTATGTGCGTTGTAGCACTGTCTGCCAGACATATATCTTCATCCATGTTTTCAAATTTCACCATTTTCTGATTTGCAAACATTTATGAAAATACATTAATATTACAAAACAAAGATAAAAATTATTTTACAAACAAGAAAGAAAATACAATAATATACAATCATGTCATAATATTTTCTTCTGAAAGGTCAACTTCTTCAGGAAGTTTTATTTATTCTTGATTTTCGTTGATATCAGCGAAATCAGCTACATCAAGATAATTATCAGTATCCATACCATCAGATGAGAGTTCAACTTCATTTTCATTAGAAGGCCCAACTTCATTGTCAAAAGATGGTTCAGCACCATATAAGAAGTTGGTTTCCTTTTCTTTTTCTTTGTTCTTTTGCGACTCTTGATAAAGCTTGATAAAAAGCTTTGGCGTACGACATATACGCGACCAGTGACCTTTCAAGCCGCATCTATAGCAATAATTTTCACGTTGCTTATTTTCAACTTCCTTTCCTTTTGACTTTTGATTATTTCTCTCATAATTATTAGGATGATATTTTCTTATTTGTCCACGTCCATTTCCATGACCATATCCTCCTCTTCCACGACCTCGGTGGTTATTTCGACCACGTCCAAGTCCATTATAATTATTATAACTTGTGGATGCAACATTCGCTTATGGGAATGATGCAAATCCAGTTGGACGAGATCGATGGTTTAACATTACCAGCTCATTGTTCTGCTCTGCCACGAGGAGAACTTGCATTAAGTCTGAATACTTCTGGTATTCATTTTCCCGGTACTGCTGTTGCAAAATCACATTTCCAGGATGAAATGTCTGGAGAGTTTTCTCGATCATATCATAGTCAGTGATCTTTTCTCCACATAACATTATCCTGGAAGTGATTCCAAATAGTGTAGAATTATATTTGCTTACCCTCTTATAATCCTAGAACCGGAGGTTCAACCACTCATGTTTTGCTTTTGGTAAGATCACATATTTCTGGTGATTGAACCTATCTTTGATTGATTGCCAAAGATCTGCAGGATCTTCTTTCGTTAAATATTCATCCTTTAGACTCTTCAGGAGTCTCTTTGGACTTATCGATGGTATCGATTAATCCTTTTCCTTTCAGGTGCAATTTTACTATAAGTGCCCATCTTATATAATTATGTCCAGTTATATCCAGGACAGCAAACTCGAGTTTAGTCAAATTTGACATGATTACTGCATAATAATTTAATAATAATGAATTTAATTATTCAACATAAAATAAAATAACATTATTATGAAAATAATCATAACATAAATGACACAATCATAACATATTAAATATGATACAATAAAAGTAAATGTAAATATATGATTTGTCTTCAGGACAAATTTATTTATATTTATTTATTTGCAGGATAAATTTATTATATTTATTTGTCAATGAGACAAAATTTATTTATTTTATTTCTTTTGTTTTACCGTTCTTCAGGAATGTTTTGTAAATGTCTTCGAGACATTTTATCGTTCTTCAGGAACGTTTTTATAAATATCTTCTGGACATTTAAGGACATTGATCTGAGGAGACATAGTCTACCATATGATCACATGTCGTTTGAGGAGGCATAGCCTACTATGTAATCATGATCGTGGAGACAGAGCCTACCATAATGATCTGTTCGGAAAAAGGTAATGCCTATCATCCCGAACATGTATGGGGAACGAATTACCCTTATTAAGGTGGCAAGCCGACCATTATAACGGTATATAAATTTAATTTAAACGAACAATATAACAATATATAAATTAAATATACATATATATGGGGAATAAATCACCCAGGGGCATAGCTCCTTCGATATAATAAATATGAATTTGATATAAATTAAAACATACCCTTGATTCGGTATTGGAACAGCGCAACTTGTGCTGATAACATGTTATAAAATAACTAATTATATATATTATATTATATTATTATAATAAAAGAGAAAGAAGTAATAGTAAGTCAGTGGAAGAATATTATTAAGCTTTTTTGTTCAATATAAAGTTAAGTAAAGAGAAGTGAGGTAAATCCTATTTATAGGTACAATGAATCGGTTACTTTCTATGGCGGTAAGAAGTAAAAATATTAAAATAATATTTGGATAATTACTATTTATAACAATTGTCACTTATATAGAACCACTTCTCTGTTTACTGATTAAACTTTTCTTGATCGACAGCTTTTCTTGGTGACCAAAAGAAGATACAAGTAATTTTTTTACAATCACAATTATATATATTTGGTCAATTTCTTCCACCAATGAAAGCTAAGAGCTGACTTCAAACAATACTTGTATTATACTTTTCCTTTCGTTAAATTAAATAACGAATTCTTTTTCTACTATATATATAATGTATATATAGTTATATGCTAGATTATAGTCCACAATAGATCATGTATATCACGCAGAATATATGCAGACCACGTAGATCACGCAAAACATATATTATATTAGTATTTTATTATAAGATTCATTTTATAATTTTGTAACTATTGTTTTATTTTATTATCGGACATAAACCCGAACCTGAACCAAAAACCAAATAAATACCCAAAAGCCCAATATTATAGTATTTTAAAAGTATTTTATAAGTATTTTTGGTAATTTAAGAGTAGATTAAATATGGTTTAAACTTTTTTTTTTACAATTAAATTAAATTAAATATGATTTAAACTTTTTTTTTGTTTACAACTTTGTAATTTTATATTTTTAGTTAAATAACTTTATTAAATCTATACTATGTTTTTGAAAAATACTTGTTGCATTTAGTTTTCTAGTTGTTGGTTTTTATGTTATATTTTTGATAACTAATTAAGTATATATGTATTTTAGTTAAAAAAAATTAGTTACATAATTAAATAGCAATGCATATTATATATAATTTATTTATATAACAAACTGAAGTGACTAAATGAGTATTTTTGGTAATTTTAAATATTTCTGAATATTTGAGTATTCAACTATCTTAAGTATTTTTTTGGTATTTTAAAAATATTTTTCTGGTATTTTAGGATATTTTTTTGGATACTTGGGTATTGAATCATTTTCAGTTTTTTAACTAGCCCTGGGCTTTCGGAAAGAACCGAGAGAAGCCGAACCAACCGAACCGGAATTCTTAGTTTTCAGATTAATTTTGGTTCACAGTTATAAACCGATCAGGAGAAATTTGAAGTCTCAGTCGGTTATTGGTTCGGTCGGTTCTTTAAAATGAAACCGATCGGTTTTAATTAAACTGAAATACACACTTAACCCTAAAAACTTTTCGCCAAATCTTTGATCTTCTCTCCTCTCGAATCTCTGATCTCCATGCTTCCAAATCTCTGCATTTAACAAACAAATGATTTCGCTTCCGCTGTGTATTTCTCCTTGTTTGATACCATCGACATCGTCATCGAAGAAGAAGACAAATGTGGAAAGGCTATGGTACTTGGCGAAATGTTACGGCACATCGGAGACATTACAACCATCATTTGGATTTCATGTGGAGAAGGAAGAGCCAATAGTGACGAGATTATCTGTTTTACCCAAATACACAAGACTTATGCATCTTCTCTCTTACGAGAACTAAAAAGAAGATCTCAAGCAAGAATGAAGAGGAAGATTCTGGTTCAACTCAGAACCAAAATATTTCGGTTCAAAATATCAATTATTTTGGTTCAAAATATCAATTATTTCGGTTCACTTCAGAGCATATTATATTTTTCACAACCGAAGCGAAATAACTGATTGCCGAACCGGACCAAACCGAAATGTAATTCGGTTCAAATCAGAAATCATTTACGTAAATCAAATAAACCGAAACCAAATAACCTGAACCGATTCTAACCGAGCTGACCGTATGCCCAGGGCTATTTTTAACTATGGTATATTCAATTTTTCTTTTATCAAAAATTAAACTCTTCTACTATATGTTGTCATTTTTTATATTAGAAGAGTAATTAATAGGTAAGATAAATCAGTCAAATTTAATTACTTTTAATATTAGAAAAAAAGTAATAATGAAAAGATTGGCTTAATGAAAAACACACAACTAGTAATGAAGCAATGCCATCTATTTTTTGTATTTATATACGTGTATATATATATGTGCAGATTGGGTTAAAAGCACCAAATATGGTGCATGTTTCTTTTATTCTCTTTTATAAAGTGCAAACAGATCATTGATTTTCAATTAATTTTTTGTTCTGCATTAAAAACTGTGTGAATGGGAAATATAGATGCAGTATTTAATCTGCAACATTCAAAGCCATATATGATATATGTAACTATATATATATATATATATGTCAATAAAGCTTCAAACTTTTTTTTTTATCATCTGAATATTATTGATAAAGTCCAATGGACTAAAGTTACAGATTAAAAAACAAAAGTAAAATTAAATTGGGGCCAACAATAGCCCAAGAACCATTTACCCTAACTAGGAAGGGTCGAAAGCTTGAGTGGCCACACAAGCCTCTGGTGAAACGACAAGGGAGACATCGCCGAGATGAGATTGCAAACAAACAACAAACAGATCTGCACCATTTAAGTTAAAAACATCACAGAAAACTGATTCAGATAAACACCACCAATTTGCTACCCCGAAAATTTCAACGCCTAAAGATTCAAACTTTGTTATCTTGAAATTTATCCACATGTATTGTGGCATCACCTGAAGAATTACTTTCGTAGGTTAAGCAGTCACCAGTAAGAAACCCTAAAGAAGGAGTTGTCGATGATGGTGAAGCATATGGATTAAAGGGCAGATCTGGAGAACCATAAAAACAAAAGAAAGGATTATTAAGTCCCACAAGAGGACGAGGTTGGGCAAGAGTAAACACTCCGGGAAAGCAACGACAGACCTGAAGAAGCCTCAAGCGAGACACCGTCGATCACCACCTTCCTTTTGAACGTAAAACTAAAACTTATCTGCGACCAAAAGCCAAGATAAAAACAAAACCGAAAGAAGAAAAATAAAGGGGAAAACAACACGGACGACCGGAGCTGAGAAAGCTTCCGGTCGCTACTCCCTAAACTAAAGCAGCGGCTAGGGTTTGCCCACTGATATTACTTAAAATCTTTTTGTTTCAATTTATGGAGCTTTTGGTGTGCTTGTTAATTTCTGCAAATGATTGACAAGATAGTTACATTCTTTTTCTTTATAAACTGTTCAAATACAAAAGAATTTCGATGAAAAAAGAACTCAGTAAATTTTGAAATGAGTCATTTAATAGTTGATGAATTGACTAGTTCTAGTTTTTAACTGTTATAACTATACTATTCTCTAGGTTATTATTCTGCTTAACCAAGTTGCTTGTTATAATTATGACAATATAATAGTGATACTTTTAGGTTCAGCTGAATGTGTTAGGTATGTTACGTAAGTGGCTTGTATTGAATAGAAGAAACACATTGATTAATTCTAACAATTTATCCCCTTTTTTTTTGGATTGATGGTTTTTTTTCTTTCAATAATTGGATTGACAAAATCTAATTTATAAAATGTTCTAATTGGAGAAAGATGGAAATTAGTGGTTATAGAAGAAGAACAAACCATATTATTTTTATTTTAATGTGAGTATCAAAATCTACTTTTAATCCGATTCAGAGATTACGGATTGTAACTTAAAATTTAAATTTATTAATGAGAAAAAATTAATTTTTATTTTAGATGAATGATTACAAATAGTTTATATGTATCATTACATAATTTCTTCCTTAGATTTTTGTTATATCAAAATGAGACAGTGGGCATAACTTTTTTTATTCGCATTATTAATTTATAATCTATCAAGTTAAATACTATATTTGTTATGAAAAAAAGTTATTGAGAGGCATATATATGTGAATTTGTCATTAGATACGAAAATTCGTCATGTGCAATAAGAAAATCATGTTATTAAGTCGTGGCAGAGAAAACGATTTTGGAATCTTGAATTAAAACATTACATTATACAATATATTACTTTATTGTTATACAATATATTACTTTATTGTTATACAATATATTACTTTATGGTTATACAATATATTACTTGTAAATCGTACATGTTTAGATGATAATAATAATAATTCGAAGCTAACGTCATAGGAGTGTCGGTTGCTAACGTGTTTTTGCACAATGGATGCATCATTTAATCATCAATTTGAGGCACTCTCATATACATATCTCATGTTTTGTAGATAGTAATACTACAAAATAATTCCTGAGATAATCTTTCTAAAGTTTTTAAACGAAAATAAGAAACGTTTTTTCAATTTTAAGAGCTTCATAAATGAGTTTGTGTTTTAAATCCAAAGAAAAAAAGCCATTTCAACAAGCATGAATACTACTGAATTTTCTATATTAATAATATACATTCAATCAAAATTTAGTTCGAGTATTGATATCACAACAAAGATATTGATACAAATCATTCAGTTATAGTTGTCAAATCAATAATGTTATTACTTGAATAATTTCATAAATAATATAAACAAGTACCTATAATATAGTCTGAATTAATATAAAGACAACAAAAACAAAAGCCAGTTCACCAATAATATATCTGTTTATATTTTACAAGAGTTTTTCTTGAGGAAGGCAAGTATGGTTTGATTAAAATTTGCAAAAGTCTACTTCAACATAGAAAATTAATTAACTTGAACAGTTGAGTTAGAATATTTCTTCTATTCATAACCAATAAGAATAATTTACAATTTTGTTTTTGTTGTCAAAACACATACTAATTATTTAAATATAAATTTAACTAAAACATAGTGGTTACTGTGAAAAGTCTCTACTTATGCATATTCAAAAATTGGTAGACTAATTGACTAGTTGCTAATCGTTCATTGGACACAGAAAACAAATATATAATTGCAATCAAATAAATAAATAAGCTCACCAGTCACCACAGTATTATTGGGGCAGTTTTATTAAATTAACCCCAAATATATAAAATTTGAAAAGGCAAAAACAAAAACAAAAACAAACTTACAAAAGTCTGAAACAAAATATATAATTTTTATATAGAGAAAATATTATAAAGTTAAATGCATTGTCGTATTGAAACTGTGACACAGAAATTCAAAGTGTTTGGCTCCACCTAAAATTAATAAAAAATTTGATTCACTGTTTTCTATTGTGATATATTAACAACAAAATATATATTTCGTGTTGAACAAGTCCTCTTTTGTATGTTAAGAATAGTTATTTGTTTTGGTATGATTCTATATGAATAGTTTGTACACAAGTGTGAATTAGATATTAGTAATCGTGGTTTATTTAATTAAAAATCATTTAAACAGTTCGTCCTTTAAAGCTGCCTATATATGTTCTCCTTTCGAATTACGTATCTATGTCAAAGATTATCATCACCAATCTACATTTATACATATTTGTATGTATATCCTTTCAGTATCATTCACACACGTACGTATATATCTTCATTTAAGTTATTTAACTTAGAAAAAATATGGTGTGTAAATCAGAAAAATTAAACAGAAAGCTGAAAGCAAAGGAGAAGCAAAGGAAAGGGCTTTGGTCACCTGAAGAAGATGAAAAGCTTAGGAATCATGTCCTCAAATACGGCCATGGATGCTGGACTACCATTCCTATTCAAGCTGGTAATTTGAGATGATTATGATCATATAAAGTAATGTATCGGTCTTTAATGTGATTAGGACTTAATTAAGCTAAATATATTTTTTATTTTTGAATATAGGATTGCAGAGGAATGGGAAGAGTTGTAGATTAAGATGGGTTAATTATTTAAGACCTGGTCTTAAGAAGTCTTTATTCACTCAAGAAGAGGAAACTACACTTCTCTCACTTCATTCCATTTTGGGTAACAAGTAAGTTTCATATTTATTTTAACCACTCGTAAAAATAGACTATTAGAGAATTAATAAATTAACTTTTAGAGAGTTTAGGACTTCATAATTATTATTTAGATTTGTACTTTATATCATGTTTAGTATTTGGAGATGGAATTAAAACTTAGACATAATATATATATATATA
>OVAX01000352.1:1667-19575 GCA_900406405.1 Lepidium africanum | reverse complement strand
AAAAAAAAAAAAAAAAAAAAAAAAACAGGAATTAGACATTTAAAAACAACAACAAAATAAACACCTTTATAAATTATGAACAAACAAAAAAAAGGTAAACAAATAAAATGACGTATAGATTTCCATGTCTTATAAAGAGTTAAAATAAATCTAGTTTTTACAAAATATTAATGTCATTGGAATATAAATGATATATTACTTGGGACGACAAGAACAATGGCTTTGGAATCNAGGTAAACAAATAAAATGACGTATAGATTTCCATGTCTTATAAAGAGTTAAAATAAATCTAGTTTTTACAAAATAGTAATGTCATTGGAATATAAATGATATATTACTTGGGACGACAAGAACAATGGCTTTGGAATCATCGGACTTCTCGTCCGTAGACGGTACTGATGGATCTGACGCGGCTGTCTTGGGCTCTACGACCTTCTTCTGCTCCTCTTGAGTCATGTCGTTTATACGTATCTACGATATTACTACAGAAGTATAATCTTATAACGTTTATGAATAAGTCTCAGAATGAATTAGAATTCTGATATATTAATAGAGAATGCGATGGTTAGATTGAATAACTGTAGATACCAAAATCTGAGCTGGAATAAGCAAATGTACTTCTGTGCGTCGTTGGCATTGCATGACTTTTTTATTTTTATTGTTTCTTAAATGCAAATATTCGTGACAGGAAAAAAACAAACAAATGCCATAATTCTTTCACGTTTAATATTTTGCACGATCATTATTGTTTACATAAAAGTCCTAAAACCAACTAATAAATCTTAAGTCGGAAGCAACCAAAGGTGGAAGCCAAGTCATTGTCCCGAAAGGAGAAGATGGCTCACCGGAAATTTCAACCTCACCAGTCATCACATTGCACCTCCAACAAGGTGCAACTATTCTTGCTTCTCATTTAGCTTACTACGTTGCCTATATTAACTTCCGTGATATAACGGCGGAGAACTTTGCGACCTCAGCGAAGCTTAAAGGAATGAAAAAGAATTCTTTTAGGTCAATATGTATATATATGAAATGTGACTATATCACTTTCGCCTAAGCGTAAGAGGAGTATAAAGCAGTTCTATTGTATGATATTGCCGGAAAATCCAGAAGTAGTAATTAGCCGCAGCAATGCAGATCATTACCGGATAGAAATCCTGGATCTCAGTTTGACTGTATTTTTGGTTTGGTCGAAAAATTCCATGAGAATGTTGTATTGAGACAATAGCACTTTTGTCAATGACATTTTGTTGGAATTTTAATTTTGAGAGACAACTATTGAACTATTCCATCATTTTACAATGGAATAATAATATTTTAGAGTCTTTAGATTTCTTGTAATAAGGCAGTATAAATAGTGTAATTATATGTCAACATGTAATAAAATGTGTTCTCTTTTTAGAGTGCCACATCATCATTTTTAATTATCCACTTAGTTTTAAACTATAACTAAAATCCTGGTATTTATACAAATAAGGCTTTTCAAATTTTTCCTTCTAAGTAGACTTTTGGGCAGCTCCCACCCTCCGGGGTCCTTGCAGNGTAATCTCTTTTTAGAGTGCCACATCATCATTTTTAATTATCCACTTAGTTTTAAACTATAACTAAAATCCTGGTATTTATACAAATAAGGTTTTTCAAATTTTTCCTTCTAAGTAGACTTTTGGGCAGCTCCCACCCTCCGGGGTCCTTGCAGAAGAGGAGATCTCATCTGCATGATGAAATGTTTTCACTCCCTCCACAACTTCTGTACTTCTACTTTACTCTTTTCAATATGAGCAGATCTAGAACTACAGTCCCTTAAGGTACTCCCTTCAAACTCTTTGAACCCTCTCTCACGAAAGTGGGAAGAACAATAACTTTGGTAGAACACTTAACTCTCACCAGCCCTACTCCAACAACTATTTGGCGTAATATGATGAACCGAAGATACTTTACTACGGAGAAAGGCAAGGGTACAACGTCACAACCTGCACCTTCGTGTAGGGGCCGAATAGAAGTTCCTGAAACTGACAAATCTCAACTGATACAAAGCATGCTTTGACCCTAATAGGGAGACTCACGAATAAGAAAACTCAAAGAATGTGGTCACTTATACCCTTTCTTTCATAACACTGGAGGAAAAGTTCCAAGCCAGTAGGATCAGATCTTGGGAATGGCGTGTTTCAGTTCCAATTTGCCAACGAGACTGACATCCAGAAAGTTCTGGACAACAAACCTTACCATTTCGCTAAATGGATGGTCATTTTACAGAGGTGGGAACCAACAATCTCACCCTCATTCCCAAATTTAATCCCCTTCTGGATCTTAGTACATGGACTCCCTCTGCACCTATGAAACGAAAGAATATCCTAAGCATTGGTGCCGATATCTATTTTGTTGAAGAAGTAGCAATTACCTCCTCAGCTACTCGAGTCCGTGTTCAGATTGATGGTATCCTCCCGCTTATTACTTCCTCTATTGTGGTATACCCGAGTGGCGATGAAATCCAAGTCACTCCCCGGTATGAAAAACTGGGTAAACACTATGCAGAATTCAAAAGGCTTAGCCATGAAGAGAAAGACTATAAACAAAGCAGGGAAAAAATGCATAATGCAAACCCTTCTGGTAGAGATTTGATTCGCAAAGATGATTACACTACTGACAGAACTTTGATACGAAAGGATGACAACCCCTTCGACAAAGCTTTGATACGCAAAAATGATTACCATATTTCAAGGGAAAACAAAAGGATCTATTATCTAGACAAAAGTTACAGATCCCGTGAGGTCAGGCATGAATACAGGCACATCAGAGATCCATATTCATGTGATTACAACTACAGACCAATCCACAGGGCAACTCGATACTCACCTCCTGTAAGAGATAGAACACCTAGCTATGATTGGCAAGTTAAGAAACAATATCAAAAAGATACAAAGGAGACTGAGACAACCCCAGAAGCCCTGCTAAATGCCTCACCTCAGACACGCAGACTTTCAACCCCCTTGGCATCCATCACTAGAAATCTTCATGAGAGAATGGAGAATGTCAAAACACCTGAAATGACCACCAACCCAACCAATTCATTTCGAACAAGCAATGGGCAATCTATGCGATGCAATGGTGCAATACTCAACAAGTGCAGACCCATCAGAGAAGGCAACATGAGTATAACGAATTAAAAAAGCTCAAGCAGCAGGTTTGTTTGAAAAAGCTGCTAAAAGAATTATAGAAGTTGCTAAGGAAAGAATATAAGCTTCAGAAATGGAAAAGGCAAACCTGAGCCAAGAAACAGAAAGAATACCTGCTACTCAACGATTGGGGCTCCCTCCTCCAGTTGCGTCCCAGGTAGAATAAGAGGAAACTCTTCAATCTGAAATAGTGACGGTGAAGAAGAGACTGGGAAGACCACCAAACTGTAAAAAGCTACAGGGAAGCCCTGCCCTCCTACCTAGAGCTAACTCAAGAAAGTGAAATGCTTTACAGCTCCAAGGATCCCCTAGAAGGCTAACATGAAGCTCATCCTCAAATGCCACGTCAAAACAGACGAAAAAATCTAAAAATAAAATGCCAACCACCATCCCTCAAAACAAGGAGAGCAATTCAAACAAACTACCAACATCTATGAGAATTGTCCCTGCAATCAATAAGAGTCGATGGATTTTCACAATCCATCGAGAGTTCTTCCTTAACCATTTACTGCTGGAATTGTCAAGGGTTGGGGAACCCCTTGACAATTCGACATCTCCGGGACATCAGGCTTGAAGTCTTCCCCGATCTGATGTTCATTTCTGAGACAAAAAATCCCAATAGCTATATCACTAAGGCCTTTGAATGGATGGGATATGGCTATTTGTGCCTTGTACCACCTAGAGGAAGAGGATGAGGCCTAGTGTGGCACCCTAACTCGATATTTCTATGTCCGGATTAGGTTAAGTCTGGCCATGGGTGAGCCAAACACTTAGTCATATATGGTTCCACTTTTATACTTAGTCAAATTCGATTGTGACTGTTTGATAAGCCCAAAAATAATGCATAAACTTCAGTAAATGGGGTTATAGTACAATAATTGTTTGGCTAAAATGCTTATTACATGTATCTAGACCCAATAATCTCAGTCTTATTCCATCTTTCCACTATCCCGCCTTGGTCTAGCTCATACTTAGCCACTTTCACGGACATTGGGTAAATTATCACATATAAACACGCAGATTGGGTAAGCAAAAAAATTGCTTAGTGAGTCGGTCATCATTTCCCATCAGGCCAAACCAGAAATGTAATCAAACAATAAATCAATCAAGTCAAAGAAAAAATCAGTATTCATGCACAGAATTCTTACAAAACTGTTAGTTTAGGTACCCGGATTCACTCAAATCAGCCAAAGTAACATTCTGGGACGAAACTGTGTTCAATCGGTCAGAATTTATAGACAATCAAGCAATCATAACCTGTCTAAGACTTAATCCCATCTATTGCCCAAAAACAAACCCAGAATGACCATAACGGTCCCGAAACTCACCTTTGTCTTAGCCTTTTCAGACACCTCTTGACGCTGGTTCAATCCTGATTGTGCCAAACTCGCCCAACTCAACCGTGATCAACCTTTTTCTCGCACAAATCCGATCGGAATAGCCCTTAAGCCTTCGTAAAATCCTTTCTCTTTCTTTCCTTTTAGTTTTTTTGCAAAATTAGGTTATAATTGGCGGCTTAGGCTAGTATTTATAAGGTTTTGGGCCGTGAAACCCTAACCCTAGCTACCTTCTCAATGCTTTTAATTATATCTGTTTTTTGTTCATTAATCAAGAGAACAATCTTGAAGCTGATCCGTTAGCTAAATTTGGTCTTTGTAACCCATTCCAGTTCAATTAATGAATCCCAAATTGATTCTGATTTGACCCAAAAAAAAAAAATCAATTTGAAAATGATTGTTTCTCTGTCATTGCTAATATGGTGTTAATAGCGTTTTTATTTATTTGATGAATTATGGTTGGATAAAAGAAATAATTATGAAAATATCTCTTACAATTACAATTGGAAACATAAATCTAAAAAATAAACTAAATGTTGAGTTCTTCTCAGTCCAGTGGTTAGGGTGATCCAGCTAATGACTATGACATATAGGGTTCGATTCCTCCCCTTTACACAGTTGCTATATTAAATAGGAATTTAAGGATTGGATTAGGTTATGGATCGGATCTTGTCTATCCAATTGTTAACAAAAAAAAAAAAACTAAATTGGTAATATTAATCCAATTTAGTCAGCCTTCACACTCTTACTCAAAGCCACATACAGTATTTTACTTTCTCATGCCAACAGACGTTAGAAAAATGTATAATAACATCAAATTGAAAAACATATTCTGTAAATATGTAATAAAAAAAATATTACATAATGGTGCAAGCATGAGGATTATCATCACTAAACATCGAAGCCGCGATCTCATCTCCGGCCACCGCAATGGAGTAAACCGCAGGAGTGTGAAAGAAAGTGTGGACACCACCGGTTGGATCGGTACGGTGTGCATCAGAGTAATAATGGTTGGTCACATAAGATGGATATCTATAAAAAGATGCAAAATGACTATTTCCTAACCGGTATGGCCACGGTTCAGCTGCCTTACCGGTTCTTCGTACCGCTTTCAATACCTTCTTCTCCTCTAACCGGTAACCTCGAGCCGTCACTTTTTGAATTTCCATCTCAACTTCTACTTCTTCCACTCCTGTACAAACATCAAAAACAAACCAAAATCAGTATCAAGCACTTAGAATGGACCAAGTAGAATGAAGTTAGAACTCAAAAAGGTTTCAATACCTTTGACCTTGAGTAGAGTTTTCTTAAGCTTAGAAGCACATCCTTCACAATCTAAATTAGGAACTCTTATCTCCACTGCCATAGACATGTTCTTAAAACTCAACCCAACCTTAACATAAAAACAAATGCCTTTCAAGCTTATACTTTGTTTTTGGGAATGAAGCAGTGAACAAAGGCTCCATAGATTGATAGTGTGTGCCTCTATATATATCCAATAATGTATTTATGTGTATATACATTCATCAATAATTTTGATTATTATTTTGTAGAAAATAGTATATAAATATAGTAGTATATGTTATAATGTATAAAGGGTTCTTGGGTTGTGAAATAGGGAGACAAAGGAAGAACACAGCACGCGTGAAATAGTAACATAAAAGGTGTGAGCTTTAGGTTTTCTTCTCTGCCCCCAAATCATATCCCTCTCACTCTCTTTCAATTTATTTTGTACGATTAATTTCTAGTTTTTTCATCGTCAACAAATGTAGATTTTTAAAATTAAGAACCGCAAAGTACAATAGACTCGAGATGTTATAGAAATATGGTTTATAAATTCATATTCATTATTAGAAATTTTATAAAATTTCATTGAGTTAGCCTAAACGAATAATAAAAATATGGTATTGCCAAATTGATGATAAGATCAGTCCCTACTATAAAGAAGATAAAATGAAATAATGGGTTTATTCAAAGCTTTTGTGAGCCATGTACTTTTTTAGTTCAAATATCTTATCATGTTTTAATATATTTTTAGTAGTGAATAATGTCATTGAAATAATTGAGAAAATATCATTTTGGAAAATAACAAAAATCGAGAAACCTTTATAAACTATATTATCTTTTGGATTATTAGTTGTATTAAATTAAATGTAATTTCTTGGAGGCGTCATGAAAATTGAAATCATGATGAAATAATTTGATAAAGGAATTTATATACCATCGAAGAGCGTTTCGAGTAACTCACAATTTCAAGCCAATAAAGGAATTGCAAAATCGTTGCATTGAATGTTTTAATAAACTATTGTTAATCAAAAAAAGTTTAAATGATTAATGAAAGTTGGGTTTAGTATCTAGATATTTAACATTTGTTGATATTATATTATGAACTATACAACTTTTTAAAAAATTGTTGTAAAAGCAAGAGCAGATAATCTGATTTTTGATGCGAAGTTTTGAATTTGATTAAGGTGGGGACAAAGATAGTTATTAAGCATGAACTTTAATTCAAAAATGTCAAAGAGGGCACTCCTAAAAAGATTTGTTTATACATAATTCGTTTGATGTGCTTGATTTCATGATTCTGTTTCCATTATTTATGAGGGACCAAGCCTATGATACATAAATACTTGATCGTTTGAATTGAAGAAACTACTAATGACGACTACAATTCTCAATTAATCCTTGAGACCTAATTATACATTAACATTGAAAATGGTTCTAAATATTTAAACATCAAAAAGATCTCAATTGAACACACTTTTGATTATTGTGATATATCATGCTTCCGATCCACGAAAGCCTAAACTCTTTATGGAACAGTGAGATCCGACCAAGACAGCTTTGTATATGTAAATGTCATGTCGGAACCAGATCGTTACTATACAACAAATCACTTAAAAAAGTGGAGAAACAAAAGGGTCCATTTTCTCTAAATCACAAGTCACTCCAATGCGCTTTATTGTGGTCCAAATCAAACCTCCGTTTGGTTAGTTCTTACCACTTTCTTAACTTGTTGAATATTAACCAAACCGGAAAAGCTAGATCTCAACAAAATGTCAATGTTTAATCTTAAGCTTGGGCTTTGTCTAAATCCTCTGGACCTTAGCGTCGACCTAGGCCTTTATTGATGTTTACAACTTTAAATGAAGAAAATAAGACAGAATAGTTTGTACTTAAGTGTCTCCAAGAAACTTTAATGAAATTCATTACTTCGACGAGGTACACATTCTTCAAAAGTCTTTGCAAAACATTAAAAAGTTAGTTTTAAACCAACTCTTTTCATTCTTCTGTTTTCACATGATTCTCTGTCCTTCTCTTCTCACAATAAAAGCTCTTTATTTCTCTTTCTTCAGATCTCTATCATTTTCTCTTCTTCATCTCTCTTTTCACCTTTATTGAATAACAGATTGGCATGCAACAGTTAGGAGGAACAACAATGAGGAACTCACCGTCCTATGCGTCAGGAGGGTATTCTCGTAATTTCGACAACATCTGGTCTCCTCTCGTCAAAACCGGTACCGGAGCTTCCAACAGATCTTACGCCTTCTTCTCCCTCTTCCTTTTCCTTCTCCTCGGCGCGTTTCTGTCCACGCGCCTCCTTCTTGATCCATCCGTAAGCATCACACTCTACTATAAATAGTTACATCTGTTCTTTTTCTATTTTCATTAAAACGACACTTTGATTTGTCGTATTGCCACGTCAGATTTTTGGTTTAGGTCTAAATACTCATTGGCGCCTGATTTGTCGTGTCTCAATTACTACTTTGTCAAATAAGTCACGGACCGTTTGACACGTGTTTATATGAAGACTTAACTTTCACGTGTTTGTTTATTGACTCTGTCTATTAACTTACCACCACTAGCTTAAAACGACGTCGTTTACCTTTTTACCATAACTTNTGATTTGTCGTGTCTCAATTACTACTTTGTCAAATAAGTCACGGACCGTTTGACACGTGTTTACATGAAGACTTAACTTTCACGTGTTTGTTTATTGAGTCTGTCTATTAACTTACCACCACTAGCTTAAAACGACGTCGTTTACCTTTTTACCATAACTTTTTTTTTGTCAAACAAGTCAGGGAGTGTTTACACGTGTCTATATCAGTGACGCCGTTTATTTGTTGCTGTAGGCTTTAATAGAGAAAGAAACGGTGACGGTGACTGCGACTGCGACGGCAACGACCAGATACCCAAACAACCCTCCACCGACTAAGCTAATTACGGAAAAACCAAAGGAGTTCTTGCTAAACTGCGCCGGTTTCTCCGGCAACGACACTGTAACTTCTTGCCCAAGGAACAACTATCCGACGAGTTTTCAATCCAGAGGTGAAGAAGTCGCCACGTGTCCCGATTATTTCCGATGGATCCACGAGGATTTACGGCCGTGGGAGAAGACTGGAATCACGAGGGAAGCCTTGGAGCGCGCCAATGCGACGGCGATTTTTCGGTTGGCCATTATCAACGGGAGGATCTACATTGAGAAGTTTCGGGAAGCTTTTCAGACGAGAGATGTGTTCACGATCTGGGGATTTGTACAGTTATTACGGAGGTATCCGGGGAAGATTCCGGATCTCGAGCTCATGTTTGACTGTGTTGACTGGCCTGTAGTGAAGGCGGCGGAATTCGCCGGAGTTGATCGCCCTTCTCCACCACCATTATTCCGTTATTGTGCTAACGACGAGACGCTCGATATCGTATTTCCCGATTGGTCCTATTGGGGATGGTAATTTCCTCTTCTCCTTCTTCTTTTTCCATTCAATTACTTTGCTCGAGCTCCTATAGCTTTTAGAAGTTTGTTACTTAACCACAGTAGTTTTGGATTTGACAAATGAAAACCCGTAGTGAATTTGCTTTGTGAATTTTAGCTTTAGAAATAGTTGTGAGAGTTGTTTTAGAGATGCTTCAAGGTTATAGATGTGATAATTGCATTGGTTTGGTAGGGCTGAGGTGAATATAAAGCCATGGGATAGTCTATTGAAAGAACTTAAAGAAGGGAACCAGAGGACCAAATGGACTGACAGAGAACCTTATGCTTACTGGAAAGGTAATCCGACGGTTGCTGAGACGAGACAAGATCTCATGAAATGTAATGTCTCCGAGGGGTATGACTGGAAAGCTCGTTTGTACTCTCAGGTAGTTGACTCTATGCTGATATCACCTTGTTTGTGGTTCAGTTAGATAAATTTGTCCCGGATTAGATTCCCATTTACTCGAAATCATCTGCATTATTTAAAGACTGGTTTTATAACCGCTATCTAGTGATGTGCTAACTATAAAGGTTGAGCAACAAGTTGAGTGTGACTTGTCTTGGCATCTTGTTGACGTTGATAATGCTCTCCGAACATTTGCAGCGATGTCTATACTAATCAGCACAAGAGATGTGGATTGATAATTGAAGTTGCTGTTCTTATTAGTTGATGCACTATACTATGGTTCAAGAGTTGGGAGTTTCGAAGTTGTGATGTCGGTGAATGTTTATATAGTACTTCTGTGCGTGCTTTATCTTGGTGTTCTTCTATGTAGGACTGGATCCGGGAATCAAAGGAAGGTTACAAGCAATCAGACTTGGCGAGCCAATGCCATCACAGGTAAAATTTCAGAGGAACAGTTATATTACTTTTGGAGTTCTATAAATATCTTATGCAAACAAACTGCTATGCAGGTACAAGATTTACATAGAAGGGTCTGCTTGGTCGGTGAGCGAGAAGTATATTCTGGCATGTGACTCGGTGACATTGATGGTGAAACCTCATTACTATGATTTCTTCACACGTGGTATGTTTCCAGGTCACCATTATTGGCCTGTCAAGGAAGAGGACAAGTGCCATTCCATTAAATTCGCCGTTGATTGGGGCAACAGTCACATGCGGAAGGTATGATATTACTTAAACAGTATCAGATTAATCTGTAGCTGTAACTAGTTCTCGATTCTGGTTTAATCTTGGACATTTATTTCAATCGACACTGCATTTGGTACTGAATCCTCTTGGCTTTGTTTTAGTGGATCCGATGTCTATTGGCTGCATATGATGAATCAGACTCACCTTTTTATGCATTCCATAAATGTTTGATTGAATACCGGGTCTAAGTTCTTCGATCTTTATCCTCTTAACGGTTTTGTTTTTTCTTACCAGGCACAAGACATCGGGAAGAAGGCGAGTGAATTTGTGCAACAAGAACTCAAGATGGACTATGTGTACGATTACATGTTCCATCTCTTAACACAATATTCTAAACTCCTCCAATTTAAACCCGAGATTCCTGAGAACTCCACCGAGATCTGCTCAGAGACAATGGCGTGCCTGAGGGATGGAAATGAGCGGAAATTTATGATGGAATCACTCGTGAAACACCCGGCAGAGACTGGTCCATGTACCATGCCACCTCCGTATGATCCGGCGTCATATTACTCCGTTCTGAAAAGGAGACAGAGCACGACAAGTAGGATTGAACAATGGGAGAGTAAGTACTGGAGAAAGCAAAACCAGACCGGTTCATAAAATTAGATTGGCGTATAAAGTTTTGTTGTAGAGAAAAGCATTACGTAGTTGTATGAGAGAAGAGTTTTTCTGGATATTAAGTAGATCTTTTAGGAGAGGAGAAAAAAATAAAGCCTTATAATATGCTTATACCTTAAGTATATGCCAAGTTTATGATCAATAGAAAAGTTCATTTCTCATATTTCATGTATACAGTTTTGTATAATTACCTAGCAGCCATTGTTTTACTGTTTATTGGGTTTAATTTGGTTACATAATAATTAATATAAAATAACTAAAAATAATAATAAGTTCTCACCGTTTTGGATGATTAGATGAGTTACATGATCTCTAACTAAGAAAGTCTGTGACTCAGAATTTGAGGTATATATGGAAGAAAGAAACATGGAACACTGAGATATATGTATATATTAAGCAACAGTTCTGATCTATTCCTTGATCAGCTGTTGATTGTTTTCAGTTCGGTAATGAGAGCATTGGTGTTTTAATCAGTTGGAGACCTTGATCATCTCATCTCTGCAACAATGAGTGGTGTCACTTGCTGCTTCCCTCGTCTGCAATTCTTCATGGTCGAATATGCACACCTCCACCTCAGGTTGTGTGCAGCTGACCTGTGACGGCAGGTACTGTTAGAACCTGAAAGCGAAGAAGAGAAAGAACAGAGATCGAAGAAGAAGATGAAACAGATCGAGTATTTTGCAGAGACGAAGAATGCTTCTGAATTTGAGCTAAAAGGCCTTCAATCTTGTGCTAGATCTTCATGAAGGTTTGCTCCAACTGTTTATCTCTGCTCTCAGTTGTGTTGCACGCACAAAAGAGATGAGTATCCGAGAGAAAGAGCTTAAAGATGAAGAAATATTGAGAGAAAGTTTCAGAGATTTGAAGATGATAATGATCTGTGTGTTAAAGATTCTCCCTGCTTCTCTTATTTATAAGCTCTTGTGATTGTACCTCACGTGACCAATTTGTTAAGTTTTTGGATAAGATTATGTTTGTAACAAACTTAACAGAACACTAAACCGACTCATTTAGCCATAAGTGTTTGATTCTATTTCAATTTGGTTAAACAACAAAATCCTTCATGTACTTAACTGCATCAGCAATGTTCATAGGCAAAGTTAGCACAACATAACTCGACAAACAGATGATCAACCTTCAGGACAAGAACTCATCCTACTTGGTGAAATGGATCCCCAACAATGTGAAGTCAACTGTTTGTGATAGCCCACCTATAGATTTTAAAATGGTATCAACATTCATCTTTACTGCTATGTTCAGAAGTTAGGCTTTCTTGCACTGATACACTAGTGAAGGAATGGACGAGATAGAATACACAGAAACAGAGAATAACATTAATGCTATGGTCTCAGAATATCAGCAATATCAAGACGCAACCACGGAAGATGAGGAAGGATATGAACATGAAGACGAAGGCTCTTTTCGTTTGCTGGTCGCTGGCGGCCGCAGCTAGCGACCGCGATCAGCAACCACGATCAAAAATTTAGTTTTATGTTCGTTTGACAATCGCTGTGACTGGTCGCTGCGACCAGTCGCTATGTTGTTCGTTTCACAGTAGCAGCGACCAGCGATTACTTTTTATTATTTTTAAAAAGAAAATTTTTTAAAAAATTATATATTTATAAAAATGATAATAAAAAATTGTTTGTAGATTTGAATTATAAAATGTTGATAACATTTACCCAAAAAAATAATGAAAAACAAATAACAAATAATATTATATTTATATATTATTTATTTAAAATATATTTATACACAACTAAAATCAAATATTATAAATATAAATTTTATTTTAAATATTTGTAGATTTTGTTTTCTTAAATTTTTATATATAAAATTTTTATATTTATTTTAGTAATTATATTTATACAATTTTATTATTATTTTAAAATTTAATTTTTTAATTTAAATTATTTTTAATTAATTAATTTTTTGGTCGCTGGTCTTGTTCGTTTGTTGGTCGCTGGCGGCCGCGACTAATTCTAGCTACCAATCGCTGAATTTTTCAGTGACTTAAAATTTCAATCGCTGGTCGTTGGTGATTGATCACTGCGACCGACCGCTGAACCAGCGACCACCAAAAGAACAATTTTTTATCGCAATCGCGATCGCTGGTCGCGACCGCCAGAGACCAGCAAACGTACAGGACTGAAGAGGAAGAAAATGTCCAAGAAGAGCAATAACTATAATCGAAGAAGAATTTGTAATTCTGTTCTTTTTTACTTGTTTGAGTTCTTGTATTTTTAGTGTTCTTTTGTTTTTGCTTCAAATTTGCGGTTTGGTTATTCCGTAATTCCCGATTCATTTCTTGGCTTTGTACGGTTTGATCTTATATCCCTGTGGCACTGTCCGAGTCTAGATAAATCCTTTTGCCTATGTATACTTAACATACTTTAGGAATTTCAGATATAAACCTACCTAATCCACTAATCGGTCGGGACGGGTTATATCGTATGGACGCTTTGGCTCTATCCTTAGTGGCAGAACGCTTTTTACTTAGTTGTCAATTTGGCCACGACGCACTCGATCAAGAGCATCTTTACAAACTCACAAATACAACAAAGAAAAAAGAAACTCTTCTTTATTATTGTGCTTAAATAAACTCTCAACAACTTTATTTCCAACTTTTTAATTTAAACTATAACCTTTACCACCATGATCACTTTTTCGCCATGAAATTATATAAAAAGTAACTCTTGAAACCAAGAATCAATAGAGAATCGCAAATCCATTTGCGTGGAAACTAAGACTCATCATCACCAAAGTTTCGAACAAGATAATCATCTTGTGCTGTTCTGTTTTTTCAAGGTTTCTCAAGGAAATGCTGTGCCACGATACGACGCTGAATCTTACCCGAAGCAGTTTTGGGGAGGTTATCAGTTATGAACACTCTCTTTGGCACTTTGAAAGCTGCCAAATTCTTCTTACAAAACGTTTTAATGTCATCTTCCGTTACTGTTGTTCCTTCTCTTGGAATCACCGCACAGTTTATCTAATATACGAATAAACCAGACAAGAAAAGCAATTCGTTATTAACCAATCTAAACATCAAATTACGTTTCTTTTAAGCATTGATGAAGCAAGTTCACATGATTATACAGGACATCATGGTATAGTAAGCTAAAACAGTTCACGAACTCAGATTAGGCCAATTTAAGCACTGTCTTTGTTTACCTCTTCGCCATATTTCTCATCAGGAACACCGAACGCTACACCTTGAGAAACATCGGGATGCGTTAAGAGTACTGCATCCACTTCAATTGGGGAAATCTTCTCACCTAAACAAAAATTGTAAGTTAGTATATAATTCACGTTAAAGTCTTACGTAATTGATAGAAATAAACATAAAACTGCACACAGTAGCCTTTTTTCTTTGACTTGTCTGGTTTTAATTTGTTGGGGCCTATTTCTTTGACAAGTCTACCTACTCCATTGAGACTATGCAAACATATTCCTTGACATGAACTAGAATTCTAGTGAAACAGTAAAGCCATCACAA
Organism: Lepidium africanum; assembly: GCA_900406405.1. Classification (NCBI taxonomy): domain Eukaryota; kingdom Viridiplantae; phylum Streptophyta; class Magnoliopsida; order Brassicales; family Brassicaceae; genus Lepidium; species Lepidium africanum. Next base: position 5,042 of record OVAX01000352.1, on the reverse strand, counting down.
AGAGTATATGAGACTCACCTCCACGGTTAATAAGCTCTTTGATCCGGCCTACCAGATGCAGATACCCATCCGAATCAAAGTAACCAATATCACCTGTGTGGAACCACCCAAACTCGAAACCTGCCTTGTTGGCCTCTGGATTGTTCTTGTAACCCTTGGTCACATTTGGTCCTCTTATACAAACCTCTCCTTTGTTATTTGGCTCTTGTGTCTCCCCTTTCTCATTGAGGATCGCCATTTCTTGTCCTACTGGTTTCCCAACAGACCCAGGCTTGTGCGGACCTTCCTCTGGTAAGGGGTTTGAGCTCATCAAGTGGGTTGCCTCTGTCATTGCATAAGCCTCTAGAACCGGTGCTCCAAAAGCTTCCTCAAGCCTGGACAATATCACCTGCCAAACCAAAGACAAACAAAACCATAAATTTGTTGAAAAAACGAATACAACCAAGGTTTTGAAAAACGTTGTGGTGGGCCCAAACGCATAGTAATTAGTGGAAACAAAAGCATAACTTACCGGAGCCAGAGAAGCACTGCAACTCCTGATAAACCGGAGTTTAGGGTATTCAGGCTCAGGATGGCTCGCATGGCGGTCCAAGATGATCTGATGAATAGTTGGAACAGCAGTATACCATGTGGCGTTATACTTGTTCATGTCTGCCCAAAACGTTGTCGCTGAGAATCGACCAGCAGCTGGTAAAGTCACAGCCGCACCAGCTCCAAGTGAGCTAAGCAAACCAGCTAACAATCCATGAACGTGGAACAAAGGGAGAACAATTACAGTAGAATCAGACTCGGTAAGTTTGTAAACCGATTTAATGTTCTTCACGGATGAAACTAAGTTGAGCTGCGTAAGCGGTACACCCTTTGGTCGGCTCGTAGTGCCAGAAGTGTGGAGAAAAAGAGCCGCGTCGTCGGGGCTATTGACGATTTCCGTCGCTGAGTCAAGGACCGAATCTGAACCTTCCACCGACAGAGCAAGGTCCGAACCGGCGTCAAGCAGCGTGGCGGTGACGTGAGAGATGTTTAGTTTCGAAGCTGCTTCTTGAGCAGGTGCGTTTCCTTCTTTAGAGGTTAATAATAGCTTTGAATCTGAATCGGAGAGGTAAAACTCGAATTCGTCCGCCGTGTACGCCGCGTTTAACGGCGCCGCCGTGGCTCGAGCTCTTATCACCGCCAAAAACATTATAACAAACTAAGGGAAAAAAAAAAAAAACCAAAATCGATAAAAATCATCCAAAAAGCTTAACACGAATCTAGAAATCAAATATTCTCAACTAAGAGGCGAATCTAAAATTTTCCTCAATAATCAACACATCATTTCTGCTTCACATGAGATTCATAAGCAGGCAAAACATAAACCAGAAACAAAAGCTTAAATCCAAAAGATATGATAAAGTTCAAAACCTACCTCGACGGTGTTAGGGAAGGTAAGAGCGACGACATCGCCGGGTTTAATGCCGGCGGCGGAGACAAGGCGTGAGGCGGCGCGTTCAATTAAATCGTGAAGACGCGCGTGAGTGAGATCAAATTTTCCAGAAACCGAGAGAGCTCGCCGATCGGGAAACTTTCCGGCGACGTTTGTCAATAATCCGGTGAGTGTATCGCTATCCATGGTTACGTTGAAGACACAAAAACACGAGCAACGGTGATAGAGTTGTGAAAACAGAGAAGAGCGCAAATGTGATATTTATAAAATAATATTAAACTATTATTCAGTAAATTTCAGATCCGAAAGGCCTGATAGATGATGCCACGTGTTATCATCGTAACGGCTTCCTTAGTGATCGTGTGGTCATAGTATATAGCTGGTATACCCTTGGACCGACGTTTCGGTTTTCGAAGAGGTGGCTTTTTAATTTCAATTTCCGTTACAAACTCTGAACCGAACGACTAAAACCGTGTTTATGGTCGAATTTGTTTTTGGCTCAGCAAATACGATAGTAATTCATGGGTTTTTTTTTTCTTGCCAAATAATATAATTTACGGTTATGAATCAATTACAGATATATGAAATAGTTTGTAAAAACGTATACCAGCTTACCAAAACATATTCAAAAATATAAAATAGTATTAATGGGACGTTGAATAATGAATACTTTACATGTCTGTCCAAGAAAAGATGGCTTTACATGTGTGAAGTTTTATAATATTCAAATAAACAACAATCAAAGTTCTGTTTATTTACAAATAGAGAGAAGGTGGCTATGGAGATAATGAGAAACTATAACAAATATATATAAGTTTTCAAAAAATTAAATATGTGACATAAATTTTTGAAATATTAGATTTAGTGTAATTTTTCAAAAAATACTTAATGTATCCTTATAACAGTATAACCAAAATGATAACTGTTCAAGTTTTTATTTATTCATATACATATACGTATGTACCTCTAACATATTTATTACACAAGTTAAATTCTTATATAGATATGTTGGATATTTATATTTTTTTTCTATGCATCGTAAAATATATATTACTACCATGTTACTTTTTCTTTGTACCGTGGACATATATTGTTACCGAGTAAATAATATTGTTATCAACTCAACTTATATATTACCGAGTTATCAAATATATTACTTATCTAACTCATTAACACATGTGTAATATATCTTATCGATGTACAAAAAATAATATCAGTTTAACTCATTCAATATTGGTATAATAGGGGTAAAATGGTCAAAATTAATAAAATATATCTAAAAACTAATGTTTTTGAAAATTTATGTCAAAAATCAAAAATTTATGTATATTCATCAAATTAACCCAAGAATAAACTAATGCCATTTTTCTTTTCTTTTATTTTGTAGTACAAAGTATTATAGATGTATAGTATACATTATATTATCAGTTTTTTATATTTATGACTGCACTGCACAGTTTGAAATAAACAAAAGATTACTAAAACATTGTACTTAATTTCTGATTCTTAGATTTAAGATAGTATAGAACAAACATAGTTTTGATTTAAAATGGTAATGAGTCCTTAATCATGTTTAAGGCCTTTGTAATGTTCCCTGCTGACTCAGTTTATCACAGTTTCAAAGATGCTCCTACTTAACACTATTTTTTTATTTTTTTGGTCGAAAACTTAACACTATTTTAACAGAGAAGATAATTAAGAAATGGAAGTGGGTGTGGGATAAATTAATTGTACGCATTTTGTATAAGAGAAATATTTTATTATAGACTTCGACTATTATTATTCGATTGCGCCTAAAAATGACGATATATTGAGACTAAATTAGTCTATTGCAGTCCTGAATCCCAAAAAAATTATGGGCTAAAAGTACCAAAATTAAAAAAGTGCTAAATGACCAAGGAAAAAAACATAGAAGGATTCTTTACCAAAAAAAAAAAAAAAAAAAAAAAAAA